>CM035124.1:50061183-50315940 GCA_020205555.1 Panax stipuleanatus
TCGTGTGTTTCATTGCTTAATTGATTAGCTACCAATTATTGTGATAACCTATATGGACTTGACAGACGAAATGTGGGTTTAGATCTAATCGTAGTAGCGGGTGATTGTATGTCTACATGGTGTTAGATGTATGATTTATGCTTTGGATAGACATATACCGAAGCGCTGCTCGTAGTCAATTGAGAACCTGTACTTAAACCTTAATTATTTGTAGACCGCATAGACATATAGTGGTTTAGGTAATGTGGGCGTTCATGTGCGTTCTATCATCTGTGGATTGTATGTGATATGGATTAGGTGCATTGAAAGATGGCCTTATCTCACTTTCGTGTTCTCGAGTAACATTCTGTGACAATTAATTTGACCTAACTGGGAGTATGTTGATTTAGATGAATCATTAGGGGAAGTTGAGATCTTATATCTTCATTATCTGATTTTACTCTAGGGTTAATTAGTTTAAGTTTATTTACTTGTCTAGTTTTAATTTAAAACTCTTTATCGCTCGTTTAGATAAGACTGAAATGATTATGGGCTAGTGGTTTGGCGAACTTTTATTAGTTAATTCTCGGTGGGAACGATATCTTACTTACTCTTTATTACTTGTTGACCGCGTATACTTGCGCGTATTTGTCATTACATATATCGGGACAACATTAACCATATAATGAGATGCTAAAACAGAAAAGGCAAGATTGGAAAGTTTATAGGGAAAATTCTATAGCATCAACTTTAGGAGATCTTGATTGAGCAAGCGAAGTCGATTGAGAATCTTCAGAATTGGACTGATCAAATCAGCATGGCTTTAATGAAGGAGGAAGTGATTAAGCATGGTACAAAGACTCAAGATCTTCAAAATCCAATACCTCAACTGTTTGAAGTTGTGAGCAATGGCCCTCAGAATACTTGGTTCTATGATATGGATGCTGAAACTGATGGAGAGCCAAAAGTGCACTTGCAACTAGACGAACTAAAAGAAATAAATATCGAGGAGACACTTAGGAACATGAAAAATTATGAATGTGAGCCAACCGTGACAACACCCCAGGCGCATTTTCCGCCAAAGTTGGAAAAGCTAGTGAAGTTTGCACACCCATGCCCCCTTAGAAGCCACATCACAGATATGGATCTTTATGATATTAGAGATTTCACGTTTCTAAAACCATGGTGGTCCGAAGAAGAGAGAATGGAAAAAGATCCAGTTGTGTTGTTTATGCCTCAACACCCCAATCATTTTACAAACACAATGGAAGAAGCGCCTAGCTCCCCGAACATCAAAATGGGGACTTCATATACACATCATGTGCTAGGCGACTTAAATCCAAACCCTCTCATGAAGGGGAACCTCCCAATATACACTGCATTACCAATGGATGGAGGAGATCTCAATTATCGTAAGGGAATCGGATAGCGGTGTCAAGAGAAAGTCCAGCTATCGGACTACAAACCCAGCGCTCGATGGGAGGCAACCCATCATCTCTCTCTATATCTCCATGTTTAATTATCCATTACCTGTTTTCTATCATATTTCCCTCCCCCCTTGTTTGATTCTTAGCATTTTTGAATACTCTTCGAATTAGGAGCTTAGTGCCTTCATTTTTGGAATTAGGCATTAGTGCGTGCTTTTTTGGGACTTTGAAGTATTGGACATATTTTTGAAGCACTAGCATATAGCATATACGGACATATAAAATTTTTTGGGACTTCACATACATATGATTCTCCCTCTATGTTTATTTTTCTTCCTCCCTATGTTTATTTCTTCATAAGTTGTAAATAAGTTCATATTATGTTTTTGGTAGTTAGTGATGTACTAAAATTCGTGTGCCTTTTTCAGGTTCTATTCAAGTGTAGCAAAGTCCATGGTTAATTGCATATGAAAGCAGCAGAAAAAGAATTTCTGAGTATTGGCGCGGCCGTGTCAATACAAGCCTAATGAGAAGAGCGGCCGCCCTGATATCCAGACCAGAAACAGATGTTCATATGGCTGCGCAGCGGCGCCGCAATTGTGCTAACACCCTGCGCAGCTGCGCCGGGTAAAATAGCCAGAATCTGCCGAATTTTTAATAAAACCGACCCACACCTTATATTAGTCCCAAACTCATTTCCTAACAACACTTTCGACAACCTGCATTCTCCAACCACAGACCTCCTACAGAAACCCTTTGCCTCTCATCTACATCACATATCTTCTCCTGATCAAACTCACCCTCTTGATTAAAACCCTAAATCCAAACATATTCACACCCCCACTCCACTCCTACAGAACCCTTTGCCTCACCTCCACTCCTTCATTAACCCAACCTATTCGTAATCCAAATTCTAGCGTAGTCAAGGCTGCTAGGAGGCTTATCACTCATTTGAGCAAAGTCCAAAGAACACAAGGAGGTATTTTGGTGATGTGAGACTGTTCAATTGATCAAAGGCAGTGAGCGTTGGCGTTTTCAGGGCATCTTTTGGGGTTTCAATTGTTTGCACTCCAACTGTTTGATAAAAGATCAGATAAGAGGTGGGTATTCCTTTGATAGAATTCTGGGGGCTTATAGAGGATTTGAGCTATTCATTCGTCACTGAGTTTGCAGAGAACATCAAAGACAGTTAGGGTTGATCGCCAACTGTTTGATGCGAGTTTGGATAGAGAGGGCATACATTTAATAGAGTTTAGAAGGCATCTTATTTGATAGGGTCTAAGTGATAAATTTGCGACAGAATTGGGTAAATTTCTTGTAGTTTGGGGTTATTTGTTCTTGCAGATTTTGGAGGCACCTAAAATTAGTACTTTCATTGTTAAACACCTCCTTCTCCTCCATCATGCCTAAGAGAATTCGAACCCCATCTTCTCCTTCTCCTACTCCCACCAGTGAGCACGGTGAAGGTAGTGCCAGCGAGAACTTGGATGCCTTTAGGGTTATAGACTTGACAGCTCAGCGCTACTACGTGAATGTTTTGGATAAAAAGAACTGTGTGAAGGAAAGGGGATTAAAATCGGGCAATAATGACGAGCTTATGAAGAAGTAGATTATAGAGCACGACTGGGCATTAGTTGTGGCCACACCGCTGTCAGCTCCTATACCCCTTGTTAAAGAATTCTATACAAACGCACACGAGACGCAAAATGGGGTATCATACATGCGGGGGAAGAAGGTTCCTTACACAAAGTAGGCTATAAATGAAATCTTCAAAGTGGACACTGTTCCTTCTGGCCCAACAAATTGGGCAGAGTCCCAACGTATGGAGACTGACCTGGACAGACTAATCAAGGAAATGTGCAAGCAAGGCACTATGTGGACGATATACTCAGGCACAGACAAAAAAATTAGCTTCCCTCAGACGCCTTGAGTCGGTATGCTAAGGCTTGGTACAGTTTTATTTGCACAAGCATTTTCCCATCCAGTCACCACGCTGAGGTCACTACTAAGAGAGCTACCCTATTGTATGGCATCATCAAGAACAAAAGGATTGACATAGGACACATTCTCAATCATTCCATGCTGAAGTTTATGAGGGGGAGCACCTCAGGAGAGATCCCGCACGCCTCGGTGATTACACGCCTATGTTTAAGCTGCTGGAGTGGTCTGGGGCAATGAGGAGCTGCAGCGCCCGATGCGCGACATAGATCATACAGCCATCCAGCAGTACACTATCTGGCAGGGTGCAGAGTCTCATTCCCGAGGGCTGGGATTCATTCGGGGAGATGCTGATGATGATGAGGAAGAGGAAGAAGAAGAAGAAATAGAAGGTGTTCCAGGGCAGGCTCAGCAGGCAGCTGGAACCGACTCCCGCAGAGTTTGATGTTCAGAAGAGAGAGATCAGGCAGCTGAGGAAACGGATGGACACCACATACACGGACTTCCAGACTTACACATCTGAGTTCTCTTAGGCTTTATCTCGGGCATTTGGGATGTTGAGCGTGCATGCAGAGTTCCCTACTTTTGGCACAGGCAGCCAGTATCCTCCGCCAGACACACCTCCAGAGCCAGTTGAGGAGGAGGACAACGATCAGACTGACTAGGTGAGTTTCTTTTTCCTTTTACCTCCAGTGAGGACATTGTAGTTTTTAGGTTTGGGGGTACTAGGTTTATTTTGCATGTAGTTTAATTCATATCATATTGCATATTGTTTAGTTCATATAGTGCATGTTAAGAAGTATTTTTGGTAAAATTTTAAAAACTTTTGTTTGTTTTTAGTTAACTGTTGTAGGACATATTGCATGAATCCAGTTTTAGTTGGTTTGTTATTTATTTGGCCAGTGAGGAAATTGAAATTACTTGATTTTTGAACTGATTTGAGACTTAAGCTTGCTTATAATGTTATATATATATAAATCCTTATTTCTCAGATACTGTGTAACCGGTTAGCACTCTAAGAGTAACCATCATGATATGCTTAGTTTAAATTTTTACATACTTGTCTTCTGGTGGAAAATCTATGTTTTAATGAAAGAGTTTCAGTGCTCATATGATAATAACTAGACTGTAAAAAGCTTAAGTTTGGGGGAAAACAGGGGGTAAGCTTGCCAGTTGTAGAAAAAGAAAATAAAATAAAAAGAGAAAAAGTAAAAAGAAAAAGAAAAGAAAAAAAACATTGATTGTGATTAAACACTTCGGCTACGTCGAATCCTGTGGCCTTTGATATTCGAATCAAGTAAGCCCTAGGGGTGTCTCTACACCCAACGCCCTAAGGCCTTTTGGTCTGGGAGTCGTTGGTCGAAAGCTTGCTACACGGGTATCATTGAAAAGCCTAAGAGGACTAGGCATTGCACAGTCGAGTGTGTACACGGAAAAGAGCAAAAACACCCTCGTGGGTTAATAAAAAGCATAATAAATCCCCTGTAAACCCTTAGCTTAAGTAATGCATGGTCTTAGATAGAACTTATCTTATTTACTACTTTTCTTAAGTTAAAACTTGTTAATCCCCTAAGAAGCATAGTATGTGATATATTTTTTCAAAAGCATGTTTAATGGTTGCTAGGCACACACACACTACATCAGTGCTAACGGGTTTGGATTTGCAAGGATATGCTCTATGATCTTGTCTTGGGTAGCTTTCCTGTTTGATTAGCCTGTGATTTTTCTTAGGCATTGGATTTGAATATCAATTCTGATTGAGACTGGGATTCGAATTCATGATAGGATAGGTGGCACTCATTGTAGATACTGTATTGCATCTATTATTGGTTTTATTTTGGTTATGTGAGGGCAAGCAACGTTTAAGTTTGAGGGTATTTGATAAGTTGTTTATATGACCACTTATTCAGATTTTTTCTCTTTTGTTTTATTGCTTAAACTCAAATATTTTTATGCTTTTCATGCATTTTTACTTTCTTTTGTAGATTTCATGTTCTGGGACTCCTCTTGGTGAAATGAGCTAGAATGATACAAGAATGCCAAAAAGGGAACAAGACGCTAAAATATAAGTTAATAGCACATTGATGAATAGAGTAAAAGGAGGCTAGAATCAAGCTTTGGAAAGGATCAGGAAACTGCTGCTGCAGAAAGTTGTTATCAGTAACTGGTGCACGGCGCAGCTGCGCCAGCTCCATTGCCTTAAGGCTGCGCAGCTGCGCCAGTTGTCTGGCCGAGAAACCCTGCTGCGTAATTGCGCCGTTTTTATACTCCTCCCCTGCGCAGCTGCGCCGGTCTTATTTTATGCTGCTGACTTTTTTTTAATTGGCCAATTGAAAGGAAGCTGGGGCAAGGTGGCAGACAGGCGGGGCTTATATAGTAGGGCTTGTTTTCTCATTTGAAACATATAAGTCCTCCCCTTATGGGAGCCCTAGTTCTTGCTCTCTCTTCTCTCTTTAATTTCCTTGTCTAGATAAGGCTAGGAGTAGATTAATTTTAGGTTTAAATAGTTAGTTGCTAGAGTTTGATTGGAGAAGAAGATTGAAACAAGTGGATAGCATTGAAGATTCAATATTGGAGCTAGAGGACTCAGATTTGCATTTTTCTATCTTTATATTCTCTTTGCTTCGTATTTGTAATCTTATGATGTGTATTCAACTTGTGGATGATAGATGTGCTTCATTATGATATCTTAAACTCTATTTTGAGATTTCAATGGAACCTTTTGAGTAGTTTATATTGATATGCTTCCATAGTTGGTCTTATTTATTGCTATGAGATTGTCTGTTACGATTTGTGTTTTCATTGCTTAATTGATTAGCTACCAATTATTGTTATAACCTATATGGACTTGACAGACGAAATATGGGTTTAGATCTAATCGTAGTAGTTGGTGATTGTATGTTTACATGGCGTTAGATGTATGATTTGTGCTTAGGATAGACATATACCGAAGTGCTGCTCGTAGTCAATTGAGAACCTGTACTTAAACCTTAATTATTTGTAGACTGCATAGACATATAGTGGTTTAGGTAATGTGGGTGTTCATGTGTGTTCTATCATCTGTGGATTGTATGTGATATGGATTAGGTGCATTGAAAGATGGCCTTATCTCACTTTCATGTTCTCGAGTAACATTCTGTGACAATTAATTTGACCTAACTGGGAGTATGCTGATTTAGATGAATCATTAGGGGAAGTTGAGATCTCATATCTTCATTATCTGATTTTACTCTAGGGTTAATTAGTTTAAGTTTATTTACTTGTCTAGTTTTAATTTAAAACTCTTTATCGCTCGTTTAGATAAGACTGAAATTATTATGGGCTAGTGGTTTGGCGAAATTTTATTAGTTAATTCTCCGTGGGAACGATATCTTACTTACTCTTTATTACTTATTGATCGCGTATACTTGCGCGTATTTGTCATTACATATATCGGGACAACATTAACCATATAATGAGATGCTAAAACAGATTGTTAACATGTAAATGATGATTTCAAGTGGTAATTTAACAAGTTGAATGTAAACTTAAACTCGTTGTCCATAAGGTTTGATAATGTGTTTAAGATTTAAGACTTGTGTTATGTGATTAATATAATCAAATTTAGAGCTAAGAGTTATAAAGTTAAGTGAAAAGAGAAGTAAACCAATGATGTTAGTTGTATTATAATAATTGATATTGTGAATCTAAATGGTATGTAGAATAATTGGAGGACGTGAGTAGTAATTGTTTAATCTACCCACGAGGCAAGTTTCCTATCCCTAACTTGTTATTTATACGCAAGTTCTTAAACCCTATTATTCTTACATTGAGCAAGTTATTATTATCTATCTTGTTACGATTACACAAGTTCCTAAATTATTATTAAGCAAGTATTCTAACTTTTTCTTATTATCGTCCAAGTAAGGTTCTTATGTTATTCAATGTTTATGTTTTGGTGAAATCTTTCTATTCTTTCGAAAGCAATACTCCTATGCATGATATTTGTTCAATTACAGTTGTTGTCTACTATTATTATTGAAATCTCATCTTGTAAAGAGTAAATTGTTGTTGTTATTGAATTGTTATAAGACTAGTGATCTTTTATTGATTCAACTACTTCTTAGTTGATGAATGTTCTAGAATCTAACCCTTGAAGCTAATCAAAACAAAACTTCCTTTAGTGCGAACTATTATGTCAAAACTTAGATGAACAACCCTATTGTAGGGGATTATATTACGCAATAGCGTTAAGATATTTATGCACAATACATTGTACAAAGGGCTGATCCCCCTGAGTATGAGAAGAAAGGTCTCTATAGTCTTATGACTGTTAAAGGTTTAAGTAGAGATACTTGATCACGTAGGACGTAGTTCATGGTCTTGTGACCCTCAAATGTACTTTTGGTCTTATTTTCTATTCTTGATTCAAAAGTTGAAATTCCTATTGAGCTTTCTATTCCTGTTTATCGTTGTTCAGGAAAGGATATGTTATTCAGTTGAGTTTATTCGTTATGATTCATATACTATTATTATTCATTTTTATTCTAGTGAGCATTTGTTTTGATCATTCTTGCATAAAACATTGCAGCTAAAGTGGAAAATTCTGACGAACCGTCCACTAGCAAGGGTAAAGGCAAGATCAACAAGTTATGAAGACTTGTTTACTTTTATTTGATAAAGTCCATGTAACAAGACTTAATTGTTATGTTTTATTTTCCACTAATGAATGATGTAATAAAGGTTAGATAACCTGGGATTTGTTTTGAGATTATGTAACCCTTTAATGGGGAGGATTATTATTTAAGTTTATTTAGTTTATATATTGTTATCATACTTTATTGTGGATAATTAGATGTGATTGTTTTGGCACAGTGATCACCAAATCCTATGGGAATGAAGTACCCGGATTTAGGAGTGTCACATAAAGTGTCTGGGAGTGCTTGCAAGATCAAATCCATCACGATCCCTAACTATCCAAGACATTCAATCAAATTAATTATCTTTAGAACATGAGTCTCAACGGTAGTTGTTGGGTAAAATCTAGTTACGCACAACACACAAGTATATGTAGTCAACAACTAATAAAATGATGAGTAGAGTATCGTACCGACGGAGAAAATAACTGAAATTTATCCTAACAACTACCAATTTTATATTATCTCAATTTTATTAAACAAATAATCAATTTTGTGAATTTTTTTAAAACTACTACTTAATTAACAACCAACTAACTACCACAGGATTTAATCAAGAATTAGAGAATTAAGCCTACAACTTCACTTAATGCTTCACTCGGAATGACACACTTCCCTTTAAGTCAAATTAACTATTCTAGATTGTTAATCAAGAACACGAAGGTACATATAACCATCTCTCAATGCATTATATCCATATCAACTTAAATCCATAATTGATAGAATTAAGAAGAACACCCTAATTAACTAATCCACTATATCTATATGTGAATTCTAATGAAAAAGGGTTTAAGCGCATGTTCTTATTAGATTACGTGCGATGCATAAGTATATCTCCATCCTAAGCATAAATTATGAATCCCACAATCATGTAAAAATCACAAACACACGCTACTATGATTAGATCTTCACCTATATTCCATCTCTCGATCTCATATAGATTATCAAGTAATTGTTGATCAGACAATTATATAATTAACCACAAACCATAATAAACAAATCTGGAAATAGTCTCAATAAATTAAAATAGAATCATGCTAATACTCGTTACACAAAAAGATCCATTGTGCACTTAAATAGTAAATTAGTTCATGATAGATGAATAAGAAACTAAAATCCACGAAGAATATAGCATTCTGAATGCAAGTTGAATGATGAAGTAAGAGAATGGAAACTGTAATGGAATCTGCTTAGCTTCCTCACGTTCTCCTTGAATTGTTCTGTTGAGTTTGTAAGATTCATGGACATAATCAAAATGCATAAAATAAGCGAAAGCGTAAAAATTAGAGTTTTAAAATTTTACAAACCATATACCCGGATCATCCTTTATACACAGTTATTAATTAAACGAAATAAATGGAGATTAGATTCATACCCTCGTAGAAACTAACTTCCTCAGGTATGAGTTCAACTCCAATTCGTTTTGAGTTCAACTTGAATCCACCGAGTTGATTCCTTCCTTTGAACAACATTAGTCACCTAAGAGTTTGGCCTCTAGAGGTGATCCACCAAGAAAGAATAAGAATTTAAGAAGATGGGTGTTTGGCTAGACCCTAGTTTCTATCTCTATAGAAAAGGTGTACTCTCCCAACTCTCGAAAAGATCATTAACCCCAAATCAAAATAAGATTCCTCTTATTTATAGATGTAGGCAACCCTCCTAAATAATTTAGGAGTAGGGTTTCATATTAATTAATTAAACTCCTTTAATTAATTAGGTTTCCCAATCCTATTGGGAATAACTAATTAAACTCTTTAATTAATTTTCCTCACAATTTTATTAGGAATATATATGACAGAGTTCACTCTCTCTATAGTGACTTCTCCTTTTCAATGACTCTTTTAATTAAATGAAAGTGTCACGACACATTATTGGATCCATGATGAGACTTAGGAACTATTCTTAGTTCTGTAATGAACTTTTTATCTAAAACATCAACTTGCAGCTTCATTTACAGCTATATACTTTGTATTTATCACTACACAACAACTCTTTGTTGTTTGGAACCTTTTCAATTTACTGCACCCCCATTTAAGGTAACGCCTTACCCTAAAATGGATTTGTTGTCATCTTGGTCAGTCTAAAAAACTTGAGTTTGTTTAGTCGTCTAGTTAATTCAGACCCATCATGAATCATGATTACATCCTTAGTGTCGGTTAAGTACTTTAAGATGTTTGTCATTGTCTTACAGTGATCTTATTCAGAATATGACTGATCAACTTCAAGTCTCGTACATTTCATTGCATACATGATAGTGACTCGTGCGATCTCTCTTTTATTGAAGATAATTTTAGAGAGATACACTCCATGGCTCATCATCATCATAAATCTCTTGGAGTTTTCCATGTTGAATGCCTTTAGCATCAAATGAATATACGTTCCTTGGGTTAAGCCGAGCATCCTTTTAAATCTATCTATATAGATTTATATCACCAATTTAGGATGTTCTACCCAAATCATTAATGGAGGAATTTTTAGACAATTTTATCTTTACTGATTATAGCATTGGTATGTCATTTCTTATCATTAGTTTATCAACATATAATACTAGAAAAGTCACAGCGCTCCCACTGACCCTTTTGTACACACTAGGTTCATTCTTGTTTTTGATAAAATAAAACTCTTTCGATTGTCTCATCAAAATGAGTGTTCCATCTTTGAGAAGCTTGCTTCAATCCATAAATGGATTGTTGTAGCTCATATACATGATTTGCTTCAACCATTGAAACAAATCCATCTGATTGTATCATACATACATTATCCTCTAATAACTTATATTTGAGGAAGGTCGTCTACACGTTCATTTGCCATATTTAGTAATAATAAACTACAATCGCAAGTAAAATTCGAATGGTCTTGAGCATTGCTTCAAAGATACATGTAGACACTCAAAATTGCCTGCCCCGATACTAACACTGTAGGAGTTTAAAACTGTCTTATCAAATCAACTCCGATCTCCAATCGGACCGTCAGATCAACCCCGATATTAATATCGGGCCATCAAATTAACTCCGATCTCCAATCGGACCGTCAGATCAACCCCAATCTCAATATTGGGCCATCAGATCAACTTTGATCTCCAATCAGACCGTTAGATCAACCTCGATCTCAATATCGGACCTTCAAATCAACTCTGATCTCCAATCGGACAGTCAGATCAACCCCGATCTCAATATCGGGCTATCAAATCAACTCTGATCTCCAATCGGACAGTCAAATCAACCTCGATCTCAATATCAGGCCATCAAATTAACTCTGATCTCCAATTGAACAGCTAAATCAACCCCGATCTCCATATCGGGCCATCAAATCAACTCTGATCTCTAATCGGACCGTCAGATCAACCCCGATCTCAATATCGGGCCTTTTAAATCAACCCCGATCACCAATACAGGGACAACCACAACCTCGAACACCAGTCTCAAGATGTCAACTCAGCCCCGATCTCAACCCGGGAGGTACAGATCAGCCCCGATCTCAGCTCGGGAGGTACAGGTCAGCCCCGATCGTAACCTGGGAAATCAAGTCAACTTTAGGAACGAACCTGAAGCTCCATAACATGTCCAGAGAAAAACCTGGAGCGACCAAGTCAACTTCAAAGATTACACTGAGGATAGACATATTCGAATGGGATCCAAGTCTTGGAAACAACTCCTGGAAGTCAACCAAAGGTCATGCCGACACTGAAGGCAACCCCAGAAGGGGAAAAATAGTTATTTTAGCAACATCAAGCTGATTCGGTCAAACTTAAGCCGAATTGATGCCACCAAGGTCAGAATGAACCATAACGACGATCCCGACTGTAAACAGCGCAAGATAGCTCAACGGACAAACTGCAGGGAATCAAAGACCTGGTTATGAACATGTCTTCTTGAACCCAAAAAATATTTTATCCCATGTCATTGTGACACTCTTAGCAAGGTCTTTTCGGAAAGGTATCGCACGCTTCAAACGGACGCTCTGATCAAAAGTTAGAAAGTTTTGACTTTGACCTCGTGTTGCTCGGAGTGCACGTACTTCAAGACGATGAAACTAGGCACGTGGGCCCCACTAGGGGAACCACACTTCTACCTGTGGCAGCAGCAGGTAGGGTGGTGGCTCGCTGGCCTATATATATGAGGTGACCGCCCCTTATTCTAAAAAAAGATAAAACGCAGCGAACCTCTATCCGTTTGATTTTTTTGACTTTTTTACCTCTTCCAAACCCAAATTTTTCCACTCTAACACGTAGATATACCCACATACTACAACATATCAGAAAATAACCGGTAGATTCTGACGTTTAGAGCCTACGATTTGGCAAAAAGCCCGTGTAGCAGTCCATTGTAAGTATTTTTACGATCAGAAAGTGATTCCTACTTCTTTGCATTGTTTTGCACTTGCATATCAAATTTCTTTTTTTAAATATGCCCGAAACTTAGTTCTGTGGCCGTTTTTGTCAAAATTTGGTACATTTTTGTACATAAACTCAATTTCTGGCTTTTGTACAACTCGGATTGACGATCAGGCAGCTCTAACAGCTTCAGTGCACTAGCACCTTCGTTTTAAGCAACTTCATCGGACTGGGTTATCTTCCCAGTCCGGGTTTTACTTTTTTTATATATATATTTAACTGTATATATATACTAACTTTTCAATTCTGTCTAGCCCGGATGTCAAATTCGAGGTATTTTACTACTTTTATATATATTTATGCATATATAAGCAGCCTTCACCACCACTGTGTTCTCTTCCCAGTCTTGGTTGATTACATTTTCGTAATATATATATATTTATATATTTCTGTCCGGCATGAATTATTTTGTGGCCCTTATACTGTTTTTGCACACTTCACCATTATTGGGTTATCTTCTCAGTCCCTGGTTGACTACACTTCTATACATTTATATTTCAGTTCGGCCTAGATTATTCTGTGGCTTTTTTACTGCTTTTATATATAAATATGCATATATAAGCAGCCTTCACCACCACTGGGTTATCTTCCCAGTCTTTGTTGACTACTTTTCTATTAATATATATATATATATATATATATATATATCAATTCCAGTCCGGGCACCGGTGTGAAAACCCATCACCCTTTACATCTTTTGTATATATATAATTATGTATATATCTTGACTTTATATGCTTTTCATTAAATTAATGCTTTAAATATTCATTTGATATGAATCGGCATTTTTCAGTCACAAAAGCAACCTCGGGTCCCTTAGATCGCTATCTAGTGGGAACAAGTTGCTTCGGCCAGGTGCGAACCAGGATTTACTGATGAATCCTCGGTTCTGGCAATATTGGGATATATATCTGTTTCTATACAAATTTAAACTATGTAAGTTTATTGGCTACTCTCATGTGATCCTAGGAATCGTGGGATTTATGATCAAATCGATCAGAATCTGATTCCCACGATGGACAAACTCCGCTTTACGAATGTACCCTGCCACTTTTTTCTATAAAATGTACATGAAAAGACCTTAAAACGGTTATCCAGATTTAAGGTCTCAACAGAGTGAAAAATATGATTTGTCGTGTCAGAGTCCCTCCGATAGCTATCATGCCCATGAGGAGACCGACACTTGTATATTTATTTTTTTGGAAGAGGATGCTTCGCAGCCCGACAAATCACCATTCAACTGCAAGCCTTAAGGCTATAAAGATAAAATGGAAGTATCAACAGGCTTCAATTCCTATACTAGCGTAAGGGTTTAATAAACCAGCTTTCAAAACATCATTTTCAAATTCAAATCAAAAGAAAAGCTTTTGCAGAACAAATCAAATACTTTTACAAATAAAATCAAAGACTTTTTGCAAATCAAATCAAACCCTTCGTATATAGGTTCAACGAAGCAAAGCACTACTTTCAATCAATCAAACACAGGCCCAATTTTCAAACAGCATTCACACAAGCATTTTAGTTTTTTTAAGGAAAATATTAAAAATATGTGGTACCGTGTTTATACGGGAGTTGTGGGGTGCCTAACACCTTCCCCACACTTAACCAAGCCCCCGAGCTCAAACTTTGTTTTCAAAGATCAAATTTCGACAGTATCCAGCAATTAGGCCTCTTTTAAACAAAACTCAGTTGAGTTGGTACAACCATTTCAAATCTACCAACTGGCGACTCTGTAAAACATTCAAATCGTCGACATGATACATGTTTGCCTTTTCCTAAAAAACCCTTCAAAACTTTTTTTCGCAATAAAAAGAGTAAGGGTAGAGATAACTTAAGAAGAGAGAAAGATTCGGGTTGTGACCCAAACCGAGATTTTTTCCCAACGTCGACAGGTGGCGACCTTTCTGGGGACAGTAGAGGGCTTAGGCCGCTTTCAAATCTTTTCAAAGCATTTTCCTTTCAAAACTATAAATGCGTGAATTCTGCGTCTCTACATTAAATGAAAGCGTGAATGCTGCATTTTTATATTGAATGAATGTGAATGAATGCTTTCCTGATTTTTAGTGCTTCGCACCAACTGTCATCATATGCATACGGTGAGGGTGATGTATGTGAATGTATGTTGTGTGTTCCTCTCACAAAGAGGAAAAACCTGTCAGTGATAAGTAATGTCTCTGGGGACGGCTTAGTCTCTGGGGCTCATGAAAATGCACAACCCAGATTCGCTCCAGTTGAAAGATCGGATTAATTTTCCCTCTAGTAAATTGTGATGATCTGGGAACCTTCATGCCAAAAAAGTCGCGAGAGTAGCCTAAGATAGGTTAGCCTTTGATTAACCAAATCCAGTTTTCAATATTTATTTCTTGTCATCAAAACAACTGACCTCTGTTTTGCAGGAAAAAATTAAAAACCACATCATGCATCTTATTCTTACCTACCTCAGGAAATTGAAACGCCTACGTTTTGTTGTAGGTGAAAAATTGGTCCTGTCACTAGGTCTAAGTCTAAGAAAGCACTAAGTCCATTCACGGACATGGCTTTGAGTGGTCAAACAGAATCCACCCCTGTATCTAGGGAGGAGTTTTAAGGACTGAGAAATTAGATAGCTGAACTAGCTGGTTTTTTAAGAGAACAAAGCAAGGACCCTTAAAGGGAAGCAAACTCAAACCATACATAACCAGGAGCACCTGGTGGTAGTGGTCGTCAAGAGATCAAAAAGGCCGAGACTCAGATTCCTGAACAACAAAACCAAGACACAACCAACAAAACCCCTAAAATCACCACCCTCAACAAAGAACAGGAAGCTGGTGACCCTCTCAAGAAAGTACAACAAATGGAGGAAACTCTCTGGTCTATCAAAGGGACAGGGGCATTCGACAGTGTTAATTACTCCGACCTCTGTATTTTACCCGAGGCTCGTTATCCTGAAAAACTTTGCACTCCTGATTTTGAGAAATATGATGGATTGGGAGATCTATACACATCTGAAAGACACATCTGAAAGTGTTCATTGGAGAACTCAGATCCTATGCAAAGGATGAGAAGCTTAGAATGCAACTATTCCAAAAAAGTTTAACTGGAGAAGCCAGAGCTTGGTATGCCCGTCTGGACAACTCTAAGATTCACAGTTGGGAAGATTTAGCCCATGCCTTCCTCAGTTAATACAGCTTCCAATATTAGCTGGCTCCAGACAGATACCAAATAACCAAAATCAAGATAAAGAGCACTGAATCATTCAGAGAATATGCCCAACGATGGAGGCGGGTTGCAGCACAAGTCACCCCAGCCATGACTGAGTCTGAGATAGTCATGACCTTCATCGATATCCAAGAAGCTCCATATTATGAGAGGGTCCTAGCAGGCATAGGAAAACCATTCTCTGAAATGATTAAACACGGTGAAATGGGGCTCAAGTCCGGGAAGATAAAAGATCTGACTACCCTCGAAGCTGTCGTTGAACATATGCAGTCCGAAAATTATGGGAGTAATCCCCAGAGAGTACACAAAAAGAAAGATGAAGAAGTGTCCTTAGTATTGCAAGGACAGAATACAAGGGGCGAGTCAAATAGTATGCCCATTTAAAAGAAGAACTATACTCCTTTTCAAGCTCCAACACAGCCTTCAAACACTCCATTCCAGAAAAATAGGGAGGTCAGACGTAGAAGAACTTTCACCCCCCTTGGGGATTCACTCGAGAACGTGTTCAAGCTTCTGACAACTTAGAAGAAGATTGTCCAACTCCTTCCACCCACCAACACCGGTGGATGAAATTTTGACTCAAGTAAGAAGTATGCTTACCACTCTGGATCTCCAGGCCATGACACACAAGACTGTTGGTCTCTCAAGCACAAGATCCAAGATTTGATCAACAACGGAGAGATTTTGGTCACAAAGCCTGAGCAACCCCATGTGCAGGACAATCCTCTACCATAGCATAAAAAGGAGAATGTCAATATGATCAGCACCACAAATGGAGAAGGATCCAAGTACCTCCGTTATGTAGGAGAATCAACTCCATCTAGCAATAGCACCCCAGACAGTTGGGAAGTTTTAGAAAGAAGGTTCTTGATAGAGCAGGAAATAAACTCTATCAAGGAACGAATTGAACAATTAGCAGAACTGGTCGTCTACCAGCATCAGATCACTAGAAAAATGATCAAACGGGCCAACCAGTCTGACATCGATCATCCTCCAATCACCGAAGATCATTTTCCCGAGGAATCAATATCATCCTCATGAGAATGAACTCTGGACCAATACGGGTGACCAAAGAAGAAAGCGTCCAAACTAGTGGAAAATTCCTATTTCAAAGGAACTTCACCAACGTAAACCAGTCAATGGAAGAAATCCTCCAGATGCTAATCAAAGAGGGAATGGTTGCAGACTTGTTACCACCATTGATCCCTCGGGCCAGAAAATTCAAACCTGCTCAAATATGTCAGTACCACTCCAATTCACCCTGCCTTGATACTGAGGATTACTGGGCGCTTCGTAACCTGATTCAAGACATAATTGAAAATGGTGACCTAATAAGGGGAAATCAAGTTCTCGACCTCCCATATGAAGAAACTCTCTGGATCCCCACTGTATGGAATCAGGGTACCGTAGCTGTCATCTCCTGTAATGAGGAGTCAACCCTCAAACCCTTAGTACGGCCAGGGAAAGGGGGTCCAATGAAATATAAAATCTTGTAAAGGTGGCCGCACGCGAGCCTTTGATATTGCCCTTCAGACCCCAATATCCAATTATCAGTCTGAAGCGGGTCTCATGGAACTATGGGAACGATGAAGGGTCCACCTTAAACAACATTATTGTTTTACCAAAGGACAATCAATTATACCTGCCTCAGCTGGTGATCAAACCAGTCATCAAAGCCAAAGAAAAGGTGGATGATGAGAAAATTGAAGAGTTCCTCAAAAAGATGGGACATAATGAAATCAAGGTAGTGCAGAGCTTGAAGGATGCACCTAAGAAAATGTTCCGTCCTAGACTTGGTCTTATCCTCAGCGGATCATTGCACCATTCTAATGAAAGTTCTAGAAGTAACCCATCTGCCACATACTATAGTTGTTGAGAAATTCCGTCATGTGGTGGAACACATTTTTAACAGTAATGTGATTTCTTTCACTGATAATGATATCCCTGCAGAGGGAACAGGCCATCATAAGTCCCTGCACATAGCTGTGATGTCTTCCGGGTATGTGATCGGAGGGGTACTCATCAACGAAGGATCATCCTTTAACATATGTCCCTATGATACCTTGGAAAGAATGAAGATCAACCCGAACTGGATCAAAACCAGTTATGTGGTCATCCGGGCTTTCGATGGATCGCGACGCCAAGCCATGGGAGAAATAGAATTATCCTTGGAGATTAGCCCACACACTTTCTATGTATCCTTTCAGGTGCTCAATATCACCACTGGTTATAACCTATTGCTGGTCAGGCCCTGGATTTATATGGCAGGAGCAGTACCATCCACCCTCCATCAACAGCTCAAATACATTATCAACTGGCAACCTCATCACGGTCAATATTGAACCAGAATACCCTGTCGACATACAGGGAGATATGCCAGTGATCAGCTTGGACGCAGGCATTGAACCTGCATGTTTTCAAGCCCTAGAGGTGAGTGATACCCAGTATCTACCTATCGGGGCAGCAGCCCTGAAGCCTAAGGTCTCCACCAAAGTAATGACAGTGGGACAGGAAATGGTATCTCTGGGTTTCTAACTTGGAGAAGGGTTAGGAAAGAATCAGCAAGGTAACAAGAACTCAATACAAATCCCTAGTCAGGTTGGGAGAGCAGGATTGGGATTTTCATCCCGGGCAAACCACTAGAGCCCACATAAGCATCCCAAGGCTCATGCTTCCATCGAATTGCTGCCAAACCTTACTAATGCCTGATGGGTAAAACCAATGAGGAAGATCCTTACTATAGTATCAGCAATGTTGTTTCCTCCAATCATACCTGTCAATGAAAGAAAAGCACTCGAGTCTGAGGCGGATAGCAAAAAGGGAAAAGAAAATATCCTATATGAAGAACGAGACCCATTTGCTAACATGCGGGTCATCATAAACTACGAGGGTATGAATGATGAGATCCCAGACAGCGAAGACGAGGATCAGATTCAAATTCCTCGCATCAAGAAGGAAGAGGGGGGCAGTTCAAAGAAAAACCCCGGCCCTATTATAAAGGATGTCTCAGTCATCATTCAAGACGAGGCAGATAATCACAAATCCTTGATCCTCCCAGTTCATGAGGATCTAACATTGGATAACTGGAGCAGTGTCCCTTGCCTCGGTCGAAAAGGGACTCAAGCATTGGATATGTTTGTCTCCGCTGATGAGATGCCAACCTGTCAACATGACTACGACTTTGATGTAGAACTAAACTTCGACTTGATGTATATTCATCAAGAGGAGGAAGATGACTATGAGGTGCCCCATGAGATCAAAGAATGGGTCGAAGATAAACCCAAACCAAACCTCGACCATACCACTACTATCAACAGAGGAACCTCCGAAAACATCAAAGAAATCCAGATAGGTTTAGACCCCACACCAGTCCAAAAAGCCGACCTGATCGAACTCCTAACACAATTCCAGGATGTATTTACATGGTCACATGAAGACATGATTGGCCTCTCTACTGACATTGTCATCCATTGAATGCCCATTAAAGACGGGTTCAAGCCAGTCAAATAAAAGCTCAGGCGATTGAAACCTGAATGGATTCTGAAAGTCAAAGAAGAAGTTGTTAAGCAATTCAAAGCCGGGATTATCATGGTATCAACCTACCCAGAGTGGCTTTCCAATATAGTTCCCGTGCCTAAGCCCAGAGGGAAAGTACGAGTATACGTGGATTATCAGGATTTGAATAAAGCCTGCCTTAAGGACAACTTCCCGGTACCTTTCATCCACATCCTGATCGACAATACTGCGTAGTACGACATGTATTCCTTCGTAGATTGCTTTGCTGGTTACCATCAAATCATGGTTGCTAAAGAGGACCGGGAGAAAATAGCTTTCATCACTCCTTGAGGAACCTTTTGCTATAGACGACTATCCTTCGGCCTCATCAATGCCGGAGCCACGTATCAGCGAACCTATAATGGCCCTATTTTATGACATGATGCACAAAGAAATAGAGATCTATGTGGTTGACATCATCATCAAATCTCAGAGGGAGGATGATCACATCACCCATCTCAGGAAGATGTTCAATAGGTTATGCGAGTACAACCTCAAGCTAAATCATGCCAAATGTGCTTTTGGCGTAAAAGCAGGCAAGTTGATAGGATTCTTGGTGAGTAATCGAGGCATCGAACTATCACCCGCCAAAATCAAAGCCATCACTGAGATGCCAGTACCTCGAACAGAGAGGGAGATACGTGGGTTTCTGGGGAGGATCAACTTCATAAGCCAATTCATTTCCCAGCTCACAGCAACCTGTGAACCCATATTCAAGCTAGTAAGGAAGAATTCCTCCACTAAATGGAATGAGGATTGTCAACAAGCCTTCCTTGCTATCAAGAAGAAGCTGATTGAAGCACCAGTTTTGGTACCTCCGAGGGATGGAGTTCCCTTGTTCATGTACCTGTCCGTCAATGCCAATGCAATGGGCTGCATGCTAGGACAAAAAGATGATAGTAGCAAAGAAAGAGCCATCTACTACATCAGCAAAAGATTCAGCAATGGGGAACAGAAATACACCCTGATCGAGAAAATATGTTGTGCATTAGCATGGGCCGCAATGAGGTTACAACACTACCTCCACGGACACACGACCTACCTCATATCCCGCATGGATCCACTCAAATACATATTTAACAAGCCAATGTTGAACTGTCGACTGTCCAAATAGCAGTTGATCCTACAATAATTTGACATTGTCTACGTGACTCAAAAATTAATCAAGGGTCAAGGCATTGCAGATTAATTAGCTGAAGCACCTCCAGGAGGGTTCAAGCCCCTGGAGACTTATTTCCCAGAAGATGGAATCATGATAATTCAACAACTCCAGCAAGAAAATACAGTCCAACCATGGAAAATGTATTTAGACAGAGCGATAAACATGGAAGGTGCCGGAGCTGGGGCAGTCCTTATCTGTGGTACAGGAGGACAATATCATGTGGCTACCAAACTTCAATTTGGCAACACCAACAACAGCGGCGGAGTATGAAGGTTGTTTAATGGGGTTGAAACTAGCCCAATCCATGGGTATCAAACACCTACTGGTTTTTAGAGACTCTTAGTTGGTCATTTGATAATTCACTAGGGTATATCACACCAAAAAACTGCATTTGCTGCCCTACCATCAGTAGCTTGTCAAAATATCTGTGGAGTTTGAAGACAGAACCTTCAACCATATTTCTCAGAGTAGGAATGATTTCGCTGATGCATTGGCAACGTTGGCTTCATTAATCTGCATTTTCGATAGGAGTGGGTTTCCCTACATCAAATTCACAGTTCAGAAAGTCCCGATATACAAGAATTACATTGGAGAAGTATCAGATGAAATAACTCCTATCAAGCAGCCTTGGTATCAAGATATCAAGGAATATCTATGAGATGGATCTACACCAGCTGGAGCAAGCTAATCCACGCGAAAGCGGATTCATAAGATAGCTATGAATTCTATCTAAGAGGAGATTCCCTCTACAAAAGAGATGCTGGAATAGGCCGGTTAATATGCCTTGATATAGAACAAGCCCAAAGACTAATGGATGAAATCCACAGTGGTGTCTGTGGTCCACACATGAGCAGGTCATCTGCTCGCCAAAAAGATATTTAGAACAGAACATTACTGGATCTCGCTCAAAGTTGATTGTGACGATCACGTCAAGAGATGTTTTCAATAACAAGTACATGGAAATGCCATACATGCTCCTCCGAATAAGCTACACAACATGAGTTCGCCATGGCCTTTCTCCGTGTGGAGAATGAATCTGATCGGTTCAGTGGAACCAAAAGCCAGCAATGGTCATCGATTCATCTTCACCAGTGATTGATTACTTCACCAAATGGGTTGAATCTGCCTCGTTTCCCAAAGTCACCAAAGAGGTCATCATTGGGTTCATCAGAAACAATGTCTTCTATCAATATGGACAACCTGAGGTGATCATATCAGACAATGCCAAGGACCCTGAACAATCAAATGATGAGAGAAATGTGCAACAAGCTCCACATCAAGAATCTTAATTCCGTCATCTATCGGTCCAAGATGAATGGTGCTGTCGAAGCGGCCAACAAGAACGTCAAAAAGATCATGCAAAAAATGTCCGCCAATCACAATGAATGGCCTGACCTGCTGCCTCTAACCCTGTTAGCATACAGGACGTCAATGCGTACCATCTATTGGGGCTACCCTCTATTCGTTGGTCTATGGCATGGAAGTAGTCCTCCCCATAGAAGTAGAGATGGAGTCCTTGCGAGTGTTGATCGATGCTCAGATGGACGAAGATCAATGGTTGCAAGACCGATACCACCAACTGTCCCTGATAGATGAAAAAGGGCTACAACCATTTTCCACGGGTAGTTATATCAGCAAAGGATTGCTCGATCCTACAACAAGAAGGTCCGAATACGGTAATTCAAAGAAAATGACTTGGTGCTGAAGAAAGTTTTAGCCAATCAAAATGAAGCTAAAGGAAAGTTTGCCCCGAATTGGGAAGGCCCTTTCATTGTCAAAGAGGTGTTGATGGGAGGAGCTATCAGATTATAAGAAATGGACGGGAACGAATTTCCCCAACTCAGACACCATAAAAAGGTACTATGTCTAAGCACATGCATACCCGCATCTGGGTCCTACAAATCAAATCAGATTTGATTTCTCACCAGAAAGTCAGAACTATGAATGACCTGATCTCCCTCAACTCGGGAGTACGTAGGCAGCCATTTCTGGTGCGATCAAACCAAATAAAAACTCAAAAACTCATCAAACCAAACTCAAAACCCAAAACAAATACTTTTCAAGCCTCTCACATACAAAGCCAGAACTACGAATGAACTAATCTCCCTCAACCCATGAGTACGTAGGCAGCCATTTACGGCGCAATTTGACCTTCAAGAAAAAATAAAAACCCCAATAAAAACTAGTTCTAAGACACCAAAACCATATAAAACCTAAATCCTATCCAATCTTCCTGATCAACAAGCCCATCTAAGATACTCCCTGACATCTCAACTGTCAGTCCATCAAGGAGAAGCTCATGATACATCAATAACAGCAAGTCATGAAAGAAGTGGTAATCACTCAGCAATGACAATACATCTCCAAACAGGGAAGTGAAAAATTATATTTCTCTGATATAAAACTGTTTGATATATACACAGTATGTTGTACATGACAAAAATGGTTGATCTAGTCTGTGTAGGAAAGATAAAGCTAGTCTATGAACCCAAGGATACGCGGGCAAGCAATACCATCATGACATCTCTCTCAGAAGATGGAGGAGCAGCGGCAAGTGCAATACCCTCAGCCTATATGCAGCTCAAAACCTCCACAGTCATCTGCAGTGTGGCACTGTGGTCATCAATATATGCGCTTATCTCGGTAACCAGGTCGTGAGTATAAGATCGAAGGGCAGTACTATCAGTAATGTGGAAATCACAGGAAGCTATAGCCTCATCCCTCTCCGCAAAAGCTGTGTCCCTAGAAATTAAAGTCTCCTCGATCTCATCAAAAGTTGCATCTCTGGCTAAGCGGATCTCATCCCTCTCCACCACAGCTGCATCTCTCGCAGATTGGAGCTCCTTTCTCTCTATCATGCCAGCATCCTGAGCGACTCGAAGTGCGTTTCTCTCAGCCAAAGCTATATCTTTGCCAGATAAAGCGGTCAACATCTGCGCTCTAGCCGAATCCCGCTCAAAGGTCATCCTGAATAGCGAATATGCCAAAGCCAGATTTGTCCCTGCAGAAATAGTCGGTGGGGCTAACTAAAGCAGCTGTCAAACCCATGAATAACTCATCCTCGGTTGGAGACTTAGGATCCTCCATAGGCTCCTCCTCATCTAAATCTACAATACGAACTGAAGGAACAAGTGCAGCTGCTGCCAAATCTGCCTCCAACCATGCAGAGTACTCTGGAGAATGGTTCAGGTGGCTACTGGAGAACTCAGCCCTCTCTCTATGAGTCCAATACTCATATACTCTG
Organism: Panax stipuleanatus; assembly: GCA_020205555.1. NCBI lineage: Eukaryota > Viridiplantae > Streptophyta > Magnoliopsida > Apiales > Araliaceae > Panax > Panax stipuleanatus. The sequence continues at coordinate 50,084,756 of CM035124.1, forward strand.
ATCAAATAGACCGATGACATAGACGATGCGGACACCCTCTGACCCGCAGACCCCTCAAATCTGTGCAGACTCTAGAACTGATCAAACTGGCTCATAACAGCCAGGGGATGATAAGTAGTCACTCCCCTCAAACCTACTAGGGGCAAGTAATCCAGGCCAGGCGCATGGGTAATGAAGCTATAGGGGAGGCTAACCTTGAGCATGGCAAAATCAAGAACGGATGCTCAATATCCGACAAAAATGTTGACCACGTCTCGGCATCAGTACACTTCGTATGCTAAAAAGAGTAAGATGTGGCTACCTCGCGGGTAAAGCAATATCCATGAGGCTTGAAAAATCCGATCTGTCGGATATGAGACATCAGCCATATATACAGCAAAATCGAGCTACCTCGGAAGAACCCCTCCGGGTGGGTAATACAATAAGTGGCAGACCGCAGCATCTCATCTAATATCATCGGGATAATGGTGCTACCCTGTCTAAGGGCCCGAACAACAACTACCAATCCCACATCAAGGTGATCCAAGCGCAGCGGTATGTAGACGTATGCCATAATGCACATCAGTAGAATATCTACCCTGGCCAGATGCCACACCTCTGCTAAAATAATAAAGTCCCCAACATATCAATCGTAGCTGTCAAGCTCCCCAAAACTGATCGATCAAGAAGTCAATCGAGATCACATGCCCAAATACGATCTTGTCCGCAACTATCCTCTGACAAAGACTGAATATCCGTAGGAATGGTCTCCGCATATCACTAATAGCAGTCCGGGCGCACGGCAAGTCCAAAGCCAGATCGATAAGCCGCTCGTACTCCTCTAGCATCGTCGTCAGCTCATGTCGCCCAATGCGAAACACCTGCCTCTCGGGTATCCAGCAAGATAGTATGCCATCCACAAACCCATATGGCACCTGAAATTCTATAAAGGGCCAGCGAATGCCCTAACATCTGGTCAACTGTCCCTCTAGCTGAGAAGGGCAGGCTCTCGTACCACGACCTCATTAATGAAGCCACCTCAGACTGTGGCAAATTCTCAATACGGTTCACAGTGGATGATGTCATCTGTGTCACCGTACCACAAGACCATTTAGAGGTCAAATCTGAACTCATCTGTATAAGTGCATACATCTGACATAATATATGCATGATCACAACTATAAATATGATGCGATAGATAGAAAATATCATGAATATCTACGATAAACTATCTACTGCGAGCATCATCCCTGTTTGATAATACAAAGCACAATGAAGAATATAGGAAAATGGGGCACCACCACCCAACTACTAACAGTGGTCTATCAAAATGATGGCACAACCGCCAAATAGCTAAAACATTGGCTGACCAAAAATATAGCTGCCATAGCTATCCAAAAAGATCCAGATAATCCACGTCCAGGTGATCAACCTACTCTATCTCCGCTGTAGATATGAAGCTACTGTCATCAGGCATGTCTGGGCAGTATAAGGGAGGGTCTTCCACTCCAAAACTACAACTAAATGGACCTGAAGAGGGGCCCACTCCTGAGCTAGACGGGTCAAAAGAAGATGCCTCTAAAGATCTCGGCCAACGTGCCTGATAAAAAAATGAGCCCTATCCAACTCCAGGGTCAGATCTGTAATCTGGTCTATATAAGTCGACTCCCTGAGGCAAGCTATCCAGTCCGTCATAATCATAATCCCTGGCACCATGTCTGCCATGAACTGGGTGGCCCGAGTCTGAGCTCCAATAGTGTAAGGACTCCACCATCTGCTAAATGCCTCCTGGCTGAACGGACCCTCTGATAGGGTAAAGCCATTTATGCCCTCCATGGGAATCTTTGTCAGTGGCATAATCAACAGCCAATGTTGCCAAGCAGGTGGAACAATGAGAATGCAAAAATCACCCGTAATACTCCTGATGGCACGCTCTCCCAAATAGAGCTCCCAGCCTCCCTCTGTCAAAATTAGGACTCTGCGGGTCGACAAAGCAAACTCTCGACCAGTGGGAAAGCCTCCCTCAAATCCAACTGTCAAAAACTCAGAGGTATACGGCACCTAGGAGATCAATCCAGCCGTTAAAATCTCCAACTATAGGCGGGCATGAGTAAATCCCTCAGCAACAGGGACCTCCGTCAAAGTCGAGTGATGCCAATGTCGTCCTCAAGGATAGGTCTCCATACCTAAAGTAGTGGCGGGCCGTAGGCAAGGAAGCCTCTCAAATGCCCATAATTGGCCATGTCAATATCAAAAGTCCTTAATGATCAAGACTGAAAAATATAAATGTTAAATTAAAAAGGTACAAGAAAGATGTACTCACCAGCAAAAATGGGTAGAACCCTAAACAAGCCTCCGTCAAACCCTCCGAAAGCATACGCATGCCCCAGAGAAAATAGGCAAAGGTGTAGGAACCCCAATCAAAATTACTGAGGCGCTCTATATGCCGGGTAACGCTAACCAGGGCGAAGGATACAGTAGATGAGTTGTCCGCTACAAAATAACCCCTGATAATCACTAAAAATAATCGCCTCAGAATGCGATCTCTAACCCTCCGATCACTAGGAGGAGGGTCCAGCAAAGTCCCATTCTGGGCATCTATACTCAAGGGGCTAGATCGGACTGACAGACCCTTGAGCACCGTAGCATGAACTCCCAGCAGGGACCAAAAGGCAGTGGGCATAATGTCAGCCACGACAAGCATTGGCTCGCCCTTAAACTCAATGCCGATGATGAACCTCCAGTCCATAGGGGTCATCATCACCTCACAGTCTAGCAGATGAAGGGACTGAAGTCTGGTGGAACCAGCGCTCAGACAAAGCCCTCATATACCCCCAGGGGCAACGACGGGGAAGAATGGAGAAGAAAGCTTGGAACCCCCAGCCATCAACAATATCCCTGTAATCCTCGTGCAAAGTATGATACAAGGAGTGAACATTAAACCAGTTCCCTCGAGGCTACGTAAAGCTGGGAACCTGCATCAAAAACCAATCCATGTTAAAAACCTGTGCCCCGAGAATGGCAAAAGAAAGAAAAGGAATCCAAGAAGAGAAAAACTTCAAGTCACCGCATTGGCCTGGAAATATCTCAAAGGATGGCGACTCAAGTCGCCCAGCAGCTCCTAGGTAGGCACAACAATGCCTGGAACCTTCGTACGTGGAGCATAAGCTGGAGCTGGAGCAGCAAAAGCAGCCTTCTCATCATTAATGTCAATCAGCGATTCATCTTAAGCTAGACGAATCACAGTTCTGCCAACCTACGAGGCGGTCTAGCCGGACATGGCTGGGGAACATTAGAGAACCTCCTACGTCTGACGCCTAAAATGACTCTGCTAGCACTGTCGGGTCTATCACGGTCCATCACCTGTGCCAAGTCTCCAAATCACGTCAGAAAGGGTGTGGTATGCCTAAAACCTGTGGCTTATTATTATTTTAAATCAGTATTCTATGCATCTCTAAGTCCTAAAACATGCATGGGTTAATCAAAAATACCCAATAAAGTTCAAAACTGCATATTTTTCAAAAATATAAATCCTAAAAACATGCATGGGTCAGTCAAAAATCCCCAGTAGAGTTAAAATTGCATGTTCATTAAATGCTCGGGTTTTGAAAATTTTTTGCCAATGTCTCCTTTGTAAAATGTATTGTCCGCATGCACATAGGCATGTCTAGGCGGCAATTCAGTAGCACACCAACCCAAAAGCAGTAACAGTTCATATTCATGAAACCCAGGCTCGGTTCGGTTCGGTTTGAAATAGAGTTTCTATATGCTGCCAAGTCAAATATAAAGAAAAATAGCTACGCGATTGAGCTGTTTATCCTGAAATCCTGCGTTTAAGTAGCGTAATCCTGACAGAAAGGGGGACACCCTTGGTATTCATCTCGAAGTCATAGCTAGGGATCAACAATGAAAAATTGCGTAAAACTATCGAAAAACTGCGTAAAATTGCTGAAAAACAGCACAAAACTGTCGAAAACTGCCACTTTCAAAGCGTCGGGTACAGACCGAGTTCAATCCAGTCGTTAGCTGCAATCCATCTAAGTTTTGGGTACATACCGAATACAATTTAGCCGTTGGTTTAGCCCTAGTGAAGTATCGGGTACAGACCGAATCCAATCCAGCTGTTGGCTTCAACCCAACAAAGTATCGGGTACAGACCGAATCCAGTTCAGTCGTTGGTTCAGCCCCAGCGAAGTATCGGGTATAGACCAAATCCAATCCAGCCATTGGCTTCAATCCAATGAAGTATCGGGTATAGACTGAATCTAATTCAGCCGTTGGTTCAGCCCCAGCGAAGTATCGGGTACACACCGAATCCAATTCAGTCATTGGTTCAGCCCCAGCGAAGTATCGAGTACAGACCTAATCCAGTTCAGCCGTTGGTTCAGCCCTAGCAAAGTATAGGGTACAAACCGAATCCAGTTCAGCCGTTGGTTCAGCCCTAGCGAAGTATCGGGTACAGATCGAATCCAATTCAGTCGTTGGTTCAACCCCAACGAAGTATTTCGTACAGACCAAATCCAGTTCAGCCATTGGTTCAGCCCCAGCGAAGTATCAGGTACAAAACGAAGTCCAATTCAGCCGTTGGTTCAGCCTCAGACAAGTATCAGGGTACAGACTGAATCTAATTCAGTTGTTGGTTCATCCCTAACGAAGTATCGGGTACAGACCGAATCCAGTTTAGCCGTTGCTTCAACCCCAGCGAAGTATCGGGTATAGACCGAATCCAATTCAGCCGTTGGTTCAATCCCAACGAAGTTTTGGGTGCAGACAGAATCCAGTTTAGCCATTGGTTCAGCCCTAACGAAGTATCGAATACAGACCGAATCCAGTTCAGCCGTTGGTTCAGCCCCAGCAAAGTATCGGGTACAAACTGAATCCTAATTCAACCGTTGGTTCAATCCCAGCGATGTATCGAGTACAGACCGAATCCAGTTCATCATTTGGTTCAGCCCCAGTAAATTTTTGGGTACAGACCGAATCCAATTCAACCGTTGGTTCAATCCCAACGAAGTTTTAGGTACATACCGAATCCAGTTCAGTCGTTGGTTCAGCCCCAACGAAACGCAGTAGAAACTTTACTTACTGAAAGATTTATTTCAATCATTGGCAAACCTGTATATGTAACCGAAGCTTCACTAAGCTTCTTCTAGTTAGCTTCTGCAAGATGCTTCTCGCAGTTTATTTTCTAGTGTCCAGGCTTATTGCAATGGAAGCAAACTCCTTTGCTATTCGTATCAGTTTTTGTTCTTATTATTCTTTGTATTTTCCTTTCTATTTAACTTCTTTGAATCGTTCTTCTTTTCAGAAGATCTTTTGGCTCTACCAGTAAGACTTGGTCTTTCTTGGTTGGAAAGTGACTCTCAGCAGGTTTTAACATGTTAAGTAAATCAGCAAGGCTGACTTCTAGCTTGTACATATGGAAAATTCACCACCATTGTGAGAAGGAGTCCGGGAGTGAGTGCAAGATCAAATATTGGCTCAACTCTCCATCCATAACAAAACTTGTTGTCCTAATTATTCAATCAAATTGATCATTTTAGGACATGTGTCTATACTATAGTGACATCGGTTATTCAAGATTGGAAGAGCTCCTTAGATATCTATAGTTTCCTCATAATTCAACTACTTGAAGTGCATGAGTATAGTAGAAGCATCCATAGTTTCATGCTGACGCTGAAGCTTGTTACTCATGGATGCGAGAATGATGCACTGAGCCAACTGTGCATCATCTTGCTACTTTCTAAAAGTAGCTATCTCTTCCTCAGAGATATTGTATGCAAGCCATTACAGGGATAGCCTATTAAAGACATAAGATAGCTTTTCAGCCTTGAGAACTATTCTCAATCCGTTTAATTCAGGTTCGATTATTTAGCATCTAATATGCTACGCTGTAGCTCCCACAAATCCGGGTCCCCAGAAGCTCGGACTTGGTACGTTACGATACATCATTTCTATAACTACTGCAGAAGATATAAACATAAATTGTTTATACAAGAAACTTTTACACATAATTCCCAAGGTCTGTTAACCTTAACTGATTACCTACATTCAATATCTTATACGACATACAATGCCATTTGCGTCTAATACTATTAAAATTTTAACCGTACAATAACCCAATCCTGGAACTTGTCTTTACCGTTACCTGTGTCTGAAGTTTTCTCTTAATCTGAAATGGTTATCATGATATAGCAAGGGTGAGTAACAATTTTGCCCAGCAAGTTTAAGTTCAAAATAAGATATATCATGATCGAAAAGAAAGAATAAGCTTTCGAATTTTCAACAATATAATAATTGTGAAAGGGCATAAATCAGAGTTCCAATAAATGAATGACTGAACCAATAATGTTTAATGTCAACAAGGACCATGAACAACTTTAACTGAACCTTAGGGTAATGAAGGTGATCAGTCTTTCATACCTGATGAACATATGCAACATGCACTAAGTGCGAATCAATAATCAGTATAGATGTGAATAATCAACAATAATTATTCACTACCATGCTTTGAAAATATAACTCAAGTTTATGTTAGAGAAAATTTGCATGTATCGTCGATTACTGCTACGCAATCTAATTTAAAAGCTTTATTGAAAATAACTATCAGTTATAAGATTGATCTTTCAATTAGTATAACATACTTATCTCATAATACTATTACTATAAAAGTAAATCATCTAACACTTAACCACATAGTCAAATATTAGATAACCTTAACACCATATTTATTTACAAGTCTAAACCTAGCACACGTCGAGTCTTTAATAGTATTCAATATAGTATACTGAGTGGTTTCCCACAAACAACCAAAAAATTAGTTTTCGTCTCGTCTACACTGTTTTCAACAGTGAGTTAGATCGATTACTAATTCGTATATACCTCCGCTCCCTAAAGGAATCGTTTAGTCCAGCTACTATACATCAACCATTAACGAGTACGACTGCACTACATTAGACTTGACACTTATTCGTTCATTTATAAGTTCTTATTATAACTCGGTAAACTATTTACGAATTCAGGTGACTAAATATATATCATTTCAGTAAGCTAAAACCAAATTATCTTCCCTTCCTAACCTTTTCAGTTTTCATTTCAGTAAGCTAAAACAAAACTGACTTCTCTTCCTGACATTTCAATTTCCATTTCAGTACCCTGAATTGTTCATTTCAGGAAGCTGAAATACCATTTTCACAAAAATACCAAATCAGCTTATTATATTTCTATCCTTTGGCCACACATATATACATATATTCCATATAGAAAAAGAATTTTTCTGGAATTTTTCAACTCCCTTGAGTATTTTTCAAAAATCCATTTCTAGTTAATTCCTGAAGAAATTAGGTACCTCACGCTTAACTCCAAAAATTCCCAAATCTTAGTGGGATCTTACACATGTTAACGTGGACATCCAGTTTAAATTTCGTGGCCATCGGAGTTATACAGCTCCGGTTATAGCGATTTTTGTCAGAAAAACGCAAATATTGAAATGGTCATAACTTGGTCAATTTAAGTCTGAATGAGCTCATTGTTGGACACAAGCTACTTTATCTTATATATTTTCATATCTCAAAAGGATTTGAATTTATTACATTAATTAAGTGGATGAAACTTCCCTTGGCAAAAAGTGACAGCAGCTTTTTGTCACTTTTTCAGTTTTGACGTGCTTCACTAAAATCAGTACACAGAAAAATCTATAAGGAATTTTTCATTGATTCCACTTAAAAAGGTTATAAGACTTGTATATCTAACTCCAAAAATTGACCACACTCAAATAGTCAAAATACACTACGAGATATGGTCGTTTGAATTTCATGTTGCATTTTCTAAAAATCTAATTTTTTTCCATCTTTGATGATTTCTAAGAAAACTTCCATAACTCACATAATAACCACCATAACCCATCATTAAAATATCATAACACATACTAATATCTCATATATCCATGGATCTACCATGATCCATGATCTAATACCTCAAATAATCACCAAACACAAGATAAACACAAGCAACGGCTAAGAAAAATTAAGTTTTCTAACTTTTAAAAAACTTATTCCTTATTCCATACTTTAGATCAAACTTTTGATCATCAAAAGGTTTAGATCTAAATATGAAACACTATTAATCCCATATACCTAAGGTTTAAACCTTAAGATCAAAACTTTATAAAAATCAAAACTTAAATCAAACAAAAAAGAAATTAAACTACATAAGTAAAAATTATTTATACCTTAGCTTGATTCCTCTTCTTCTTCTTCCTAAGATTTACTTAGGAAACTATGAAACATCAAAATTCTCCCTCTCTCTCCTCTCTTGAGGTGGCCGAACTCCACCCCATCTCTCTCTTGTTTCTTTCTTTTACTTTCTCTTTTTTAGATTAGGAAATGAAATAAAGTGAAATGAAATTGGTATATTTAATTTACTTAAAGTTAAAAGATATAGATATATAACTTATATCTATACTCCATCTACAACTCTTCCATTCCCTCTTACTCTCTCTCATTACGGAAGTTATTACTTACAAGTTATCCCAAAAATGTTGTCTCCTTTCATTAAGTGACACCTAGCAAAGTGGCTGAACCATTAAAGCAAAGGTAATCATTCATGCAACTTCAACTCTTCCCTCCTTGTATATATCCGGCCAAGTGTCCCTTATCCATCTAAATTGGTTTTATATTATGATTTATTAAATGACTATAATACCTTTCCTTAAGTGGGCTTACTTTGGGCTTTTAATTAAATTCTTTTGGGCTTGCACTTTTCCTTGTTTTGCTTATTAATTAAATTGGGCTTGGACTTCCCCCATAATTAAATTGGGCTATTATAATACTTACCACATACATGATATATTGGGCTAGCTTAATAATTTAAGTGATCTTAAATCAATTATTTATAAGTCCAATGCTTAAATAAATAATTGGGCTACTTATTTAATTCTTTGGGCCATAAAATTAACTTAGTTCCATACTCTCTAATTTTATCTTACCCTAATTATTTTGTTAGGGTTTCCTGTGACATCCCGAATTTTTAAGAATTTATAAATGAGAATTTAATAAATAAAATTCTTATTTTTAGATGTTTCGAGTATGAGTATATGTATATGTGAGAAATATTGTGAAATATGTGATTTGGTGTGAAGAGAATTTAAATGTTAATTTAATATTTATTGAAGTAAATAAATATTTTAATTTCAATTATTTATTGAGATTATGTGATTAATGTGGAGAAATGTAATTAAGTGTATTATATTAATTAAATAAAGTGAATAAATAATTTATTGAATTTATTTGTTAAGTTAAATAAATTAAGTATGTGATGATGTGGATTGATTTAATTAAGTGTCATATATTTAATTGAATTGATATATTAGCAATGCTGTAGAATAATTCTAATTTAATTAAGAATAATTGAATTAGATTTAATGTTATGTGCTACGTGTTAATAATAATTTGTTACATGTATTATGTTTAATAAAGAAATTATAATTGTGTAACAATTTAGTATTGTGTGTTTTTATTATTAAATGGGTGTTAGTTTTATTTAATTAGAATATGATAATTTAATTAAATAAGTGTAGTAATTAAACTATGGAGTAAAAGATTTATTAAAATAACGGGAAATGATTTTAAATGGTTTTACCAAACAAGGCCCTTGTACTTGATTAACCCTATTTCTCCAAACAAGGCCTTAGCTAAAAAGTTATTTTTTAAATAGCTTTGTTTTGCCAAACATGGTCTTATGACTTTTCAAATCCTATAACTTATGTAATTAGTAATACTTATTATTGTTATAAGTATTATATTTATTATATATATGTTACATATATATTATATACTATATGTGTATGATTATATATGTCAATTAGAAAACAAAGTACGTTAGTTTTTCTAAAAAGCCTAAGTCTAAGAGAAGAAGAAGAGAGTTAGAGTTCTCATAGAAGAAGGAAGAATAGGAAGAAGAAGGGAGAGCTCAAAGCAAGGCCCACTATCATCTTTATCTCTATATCTCTCTTAATCAAAGACTAGCAAGTTTATAATTCTAACCCTAAATTCAATTAAGATGTTTTATTTAGAATTTTTGTAAAATTAGGTTTTCATGTGTATAAGATTATGTGTTTATATCATGTTCATATATTTTCATATATATAATTATGTGCCATGAAAAGAATTTCAGAACTCAATAGTCTTAAAAACAAGTTTCTCAAGCATGTGATTCTATATGTTCATAGTTTTGGAATTTTATGTAAAAATCTCTTTGTGAAACTTCATGATTTTGTTATGTGAATGGGTTATGTATGTATTTATACATGTATATATGTTTACATGAGAGTTTCATAGTTGTTTAAGAATTTCAATTCACAAGTATATGATGAACACCATGAAATTCATGTTCATAGTGTTAGATTATGAATTTATGTTGAAATTTTTTCTTAAATCCTTGATGTGAACATGAGATATGTGTAATATGTGATATAACATGATTATATATGAATTATATAGTTCTATTAGCAATTTAAACCATGGAATTTTGATAAACAATAGGAATCGTGTTCATAGTGTTTTCTTTGAATCAATTTCTGAAAAATTGCTTTTAAAACTATCAAAATTGATGTTGAATTATGAGTTATTATTAAAATTGATCAAGTATTAATTTAGTATGTTAACAATAGAAGTGATTACAATTGGAATCACTTGAATTGGATGAAAAATGAATTCATAGTAGAAATTTTCGTCAAGAACGCTTAAAATTGTGTTTTTCTTCGAATTCCATGAAAACTTGGTTGGGATTATGTGTTTATATGAAATTGTTATGTTATGAGCATGTTAATAAGCTTAAAATATTGTTTGTCACATGTTTCATGTTTGTCATGTTGAGAAAATTCGAATTCGGTGTGACGGAATAAGCCAAATTGGCCTATTTCTCCACCAGTTCGCGAACCAGCCCCTCCACCAGCCCTTGGACCAGCCCCAGCGGGTGTTTATGCCTTGGGGGACCAGCCCTAGTGGGTACCCTTGCTGTCCAGGGGTGGTTTAGTAGTTGTAATGCGAAACTATTTTGACCTCTGTTAGTAAAACGGTCATAACTGTTTCATACGAACTCCGATTAAGGAGATTCAAGATGATTCGGAACGAGCACGAGTAGAACTACAACTTTTGGTTTTTAAATTGTTTGATTTGAGGTCGTTAGAAAGGGTCAAAATGGTCATATTTGTGACTGATGCGTATTCGGAGGCAATCGGAGGGCGTCGGTCATGTACATACGCAAGTATAGTGTTGTCGACGATATTAGATGTTGTTCTAAGTTATAAAACATGAATGTTAGTAAATATAATGATGTTTAACTTGAAATATAATTTGATTGACGTAAGATATAATTATAATTGGTTAATTATGTGAAATGTAATATGATTATATGAGGTGATTAAATTATGTGGTGATTAATTATTAACTTATTAGTTAATGAGGAATGAGTTAATCTTAATTGGTTAACTAACGATGAAGATTAGCTATGTAATAATTAACTTATATCGTTAATTATACAAATGGTTTGATAGCGAGTGTCAAACGAGAATGGAAGAGAATTACGAAGTGTAAATTAGAATTTACTCAGATGTTTGATAAGCGTTGCTAAGTGACTAATAATTGATGTGTATGGTGATACGTTATGTAGGATCATGAAGCAGATTATATTAAGCAGTCTTTCGGTAATTGGTAATCCACGAGCCAGGCAAGTCTTTCGGTTCCTACTTGTCTACGTGAATTTGATGAACTGTTTTAAATTGCATGATATGTTATATATGTTGTAAGAGAGCATGATATGTTATACATGTTGTAATCATGAAATGTCAAAGTCAATTTATGACTACACTGTTTGGTTAAATAATGATGATTGAGTAAGGAACTCAATCTTTATATTTGTTATGTGAATTAAAGCATGTATGCCATGTTACTTTAATTATTATGAGATTTATGTTGAGCATGTTTATTATGTGATACGTGATGAATGAAAACTGTTAGAACTTGCTGAGTTGTCGAGCTCACTCTTGCAAATAACCATTTTTGCAGGTCAAGATTTTAAGCTAAGGATATGTGCTAAGTGAATTATAGAGATCCATATTCACGAAGATTACTTATGTTTTATGAGAAATGTATTTAATATTTTGAGTGTAACATGTTGTTGAATTGTAAGTTGAGCTATCCGGTGTATATGGATATTGATTTATGATGTAAGACTTTGTATAGTCATTTTGTTGTAACGATTCATGATATAGATTTGAATCGAAGAGATGTAATGTAAAGATTGTGATTCAGGGCAATATAGAAAGAAAGATTTTAAGAGTTTTAAATATTCTGTATTTTTAGTGATTTTAATATCGAATAATGATGTAATGAGAGATTAAAGTTGTATTGTTAACGATCGAGAATGAGAAATATTATTGTATGAATTTTGGGGTCGTTACAATTGGTATCAGAGCTGTAGGTTATACACCTTAGGTAAGAGTACCTTAGGCTATGACCTTAGAGAATGAGAAGTTAAGTTAAGTTACGTATAATGAAAAGGTGATTCTTTTCACATACATAGAAGTATAGGATGAGTTAAGTCCTAGAAATGTTATAAGAATAAGATTAGAATAACAGGGAATGGAACTCGAATAAAATATTGAGCAACAGGAATGGAATTAAAAATTCTTAAAGAACGAGAATTGATTAATAAATAAGAAGATTCAAAGAAGAATCTTGAGGAGATGTAGAGATAAAAACCATGAGTTGCCTAACTCCAATAATCTAGATGACGAATAACGATGAATGGACCAAGTCTATAAGATTAAAATACATAAATGAAATCTTGTTATGACATGATGATAGGTGAAGATAAGAAGTATTAAAACAAAATGATAATTAGATATGAAAGAATCATAAGGGAGATGATTATAGAATAAGATCACGACGTGATCTTTTAAAGTTGTAAAGATAGATGGTTTGCAATGATTGAATGGTTATAGTTGAGACTATAACGAGAATGTACTATGATATAGTACGAGATTAACTCACGAGGAGTTATAAATGAGGAGATACAGAAGTCTATATCGAGTATAGAGCGAGAAGTTATAAGTAAGATAGAGTTAAGTGGGATTTTAACTGAGGACTTATGTGGTGGCTGAGTTGTACAAATCTTTGTATGGGCAGGGTTTTGTGCTTACACTTGGCTATCATATTGATAATCATTGGAAGGTTGGTGTCGCGCTATCGATATATATGAGGAGAAGGTGATTTTTTTCTCATATTATATTTGATAGTTAGATTCAATAAGGATAGATTAGATGATATTAAGATTACACTAGATGATCTTAAGGTTAGGCGAGTTCTTAAAACTCATACTTATGGTAAGTTCGTGACTCATAGTCGTATGTATGTTTTTGAACCCCTAAGCATATGGACTAGTCTCTGATCAGTTCTTTGACTACGTATTGCTATGACAAGTTCCTAAACTCATATTATTGTGACAAGTTCCTGAACTTCCAAAGTGTAGTAAGTTCGATGAACTATACTGGGTATAGAAAGGTTATGGTATAGAAAGCATTGATATTGTTTAAGATTGATAGAATGATTAAGTAATCATGGAGTAAAGAGTTATATTGATGGAGAAAACTTTAATATTCTAAATCTCCTAGCTTTTCTAGATTTTCAAAATTTATTGACTTCGTCCTGATGTTGCACTTCTATTTTCTTGAAAAACATTGGATCGAACGATGGAACCAATGAGTTTTTAAAATACGTGATATTATTCACATGTCTATGCTAATTGCTTCAGCTAGACAAAAATAATTTTAAATTTTCAAAATGTATTTTATATATGCATCATTTGATATGATGTAGAAACAATAATCGAGGAAGTTATCAATGCAGTTAAACCTAGTGTTGGATGTGATCGTATGATCGTCAGGCCACTATGGTATGATGTAGTATGACGACGTCATGTAATGACAAAATTCTCAACGTATCATTTCTATGGTACGGTATCAGGATATTATGAAAAGATTTATTTATTTATTTTTTGTTTCCTTAAACAAAAAAAAAATTAAGTTGGTTAAAGATATATATATATATATATATATATATATATTTCGATTGATGTCCAAATTGTTGCTAGAAGTCTATGCTACTTGATTCAGCTAGACAAATATTAAAAGATGTTTATGAAATTCGAGCGTTCTTGGTCAAACTATGCCAAACCAAATTGTTTTGGTGCGGATTCAGATGTTAAGAATGCTGAGGTGAACAACCCTATAAAAGGGGACATGTTATCAGAGATAATAGTTTCGAGTGTAACGCATATAGTCGTTACGATGTACTACTTTTGGCCCCGACGTAGGGGTACGATAGGCTGGCCACCTAGAGTACCGATGCGGTTTATAGTGTGAAGTACTGGGGGTGAAGCACTATTAAACCTAGAAAGAAGTTCAAGGTCTTGCTGACCACTCAACATTATTGGAATCTTTTAAATTCCTGAGTTATTTATATCGCTTCCCAATTATTGAGCAATTGTGAAAGATTCTTATTATTCTGAAGGAGGATGTGGGAAGAAGGATATTCCTTAGAAAGAGTTAGGTTTAGAACGTTTTAATCTAGTGAATAGAGATTAACGTAAAATCTAATTTGATATAATGATATATATAGCTTGATAGACTTAAATTTCGAGGACGAAATTCTTAGAAGAATGGGTGAATGTGATAACCCGAACAATTATAGATGGTGAATTATGTAGTATATTAATTCGACGAGTATAGCATTCGGTAATAATCATTAGAAAGGAATGAACGAGTTAGAGAATATATAATATTCGATATATGATTATGTTTAATAGAAGGTTATATAATAAAACCTAATAGTTGTTGAAGAAATGAATGAAGTATATATATATGTAAAACTTTTTGCTAAGTTAACGTGTTGAAGTTATTTAACGATAATTATGAAGAGATTTTGCGAAAATCGAGTAAGGGAGGTTTCGTTGATTCCGAGGACGGAATCCTATAAGGAGGAAAGGATGTGACATCCCGAATTTTTAAGAATTTATAAATGAGAATTTAATAAATAAAATTCTTATTTTTAGATGTTTCGAGTACTGAGTATGTGTATATTTGAGAAATATTGTGAAATATGTGATTTGGTGTGAAGAGAATTTAAATGTTAATTTAATATTTTTTGAAGTAAATAAATATTTTAATTGAATTATTTATTGAGATTATGTGATTAATATGGAGTAATGTAATTATGTTTATTATATTAATTAAATAAAGTGAATAAATAATTTATTGAATTTATTTGTTGAGTTAAATAAATTAAGTATGTGATGATGTGGATTGATTTAATTAAGTGCCATATATTTAATTAAATTGATATATTAGCAATGGTGTAGAATAATTCTAATTTAATTAAGAATAATTGAATTAGATTTAATGTTATGTGCTATGTGTTAATAATAATTTGTTACATGTATTATGTTTAATAAAGAAATTATAATTGTGTAACAATTTAGTATTGTGTATTTTTATTATTAAATGGGTGGTAGTTTTATTTAATTAGAATATGGTAATTTAATTAAATAAGTATAGTAATTAAACTATGGAGTAAAAGATTTATTAAAATAATGGGAAAGGATTTTAAATGGTTTTACCAAACAAGGTCCTTGTACTTGATTAACCCTATTTCTCCAAACAAGGCCTTAGCTAAAAAGTTATTTTTAAAATAGCTTTATTTTGCCAAACATGGCCTTATGACTTTTCAAATCCTATAACTTATGTAATTAGTAATACTTATTATTGTTATAAGTATTATATTTATTATATATATGTTATATATATATTATATACTATATGTGTATGATTATATATGTCAATTAGAAAGGCAAAGTACGTTAGTTTTTCTAAAAAGCCTAAGTCTAAGAGAAGAAGAAGAGAGTTAGAGTTCTCAGAGAAGAAGGAAGAAGAGGGAGAAGAAAGGAGAGCTCATAGCAAGGCCCACTATCATCTTCATCTCTATATCTCTCTTAATCAAAGACTAGCAAGATTATAATTCTAACCCTAAATTCAATTAAGATGTTTTATTTGAAATTTTTGTAAAAGTAGGTTTTCATGTGTATAAGATTATGTGTTTATATCATGTTCATATATTTTCATATATATAATTATGTGCCATGAAAAGAATTTCAGAACTCAATCGTCTTAAAAACAAGTTTCTCAATCATGTGATCCTATATGTTCATAGTTTTGGAATTCTATGTAAAAATCTCTTTGTGAAATTTTATGATTTTGTTATGTGAATGGGTTATGTATGTATTTATACATGTACATATGTTTACATGATAGTTTCAGTAGTTGTTTAAGAATTTCAATTCACAAGTATATGATGAACACCATGAAATTCATGTTCATAGTGTTAGATTATGAATTTATGTTGAAAAGTTTTCTTAAATCCTTGACTGTGAACATGAGATATGTGTAATATGTGATATAACATGATTATATATGAATTATGTGGTTGTATTAGAAATCCAAACCATGGATTTTTGATAAACAATAGGAATCGTGTTCATAGTGTTTTTTTTGAATAAATTTTTGAAAAATTGCTTTTGAAACTATCAAAATTGATGTTGATTATGAGTTATTGTTAAATTTGATCAAGTATTATGTTAGTATGTTAAGAATAGAAGTGATTACAATTGGAATCACTTGAATTGGATGAAAAATGAATTCGTAGTAGCAATTTTCGTCAAGAACACTTAAAATTGTGTTTTTCTTCGAATTCCATGAAATCTTGGTTGTGATTATGTGTTTATATGAAATTTTTATGTTATGAGCATGTTAATAAGCTTAAAATATTATTTGTCACATGTTTCATGTTTGTCATGTTGGGAAAATTCGAATTCGGTGTGACGGAATAAGCCAAATTGGCTTATTTCTCCACCAGTTCGCGAACCAGCCCCTCCACCAGCCCTTGGACCAGCCCCAGCGGGTGTTTATGCCTTGGGGGACCCGCCCTAGCGGGTACCCTTGCTGTCCAGGGTGGTTTAGTAGTTGTAATGCGAAACTGTTTTGACCTCTGTTAGTAAAACGGCCCATAACTTTTTCATACGAACACCGATTGAGGAGATTCAAGATGATTCGGAACGAGCACGAGTAGACCTACAACTTTTGTTTTTTAATTGGTTTGATTTGAGGTCGTTAGAAAGGGTCAAAATGGTCATCTTTGCGACTGATGTGTATTCGAAGGCAATCGGAGGGCGTCGGTCATGCACATACGCAAGTATAGTGTTGTCGACGATATTAGATGTTGTTCTAAGTTATAAAACATGAATGTTAGTAAATATAATGATGTTTAACTTGAAATATAATTTGATTGACGTAAGATGTAATTATAATTGATTAATTATGTGAAATGTAATATTATTATGTGAGGTGATTAAATTACGTGGTGATTAATTATTAACTTATTAGTTAATGAGGAATGAGTTAATCTTAATTGGTTAACTAACGATGATGATTAGCTAATGTAATAATTAACTTATATCGTTAATTATACAAATAGTTTGGCAGCGAGTGTCAAACGAGAGTGGAGAGAATTACGAAGTATAAATTAGAAAGTGTTAACTAGAATTTACTTAGATGTTTGATAAGAGTTGCTAAGTGACTAATAATTGATGCGTATGGTAATACGTTATGTAGGATCATGAAGCAGATTATATTAAGCAGTCTTTCGGTAATTGGTAATCCACGAGCCAGGCAAGTCTTTCGGTTCCTACTTGTCTACGTGATTTTGATAAACTGTTTTAAATTGCATGATATGTTATATATGTTGTAAGCGAGCATGATATGTTATACATGTTGTAATCATGAATTGTCAAAGTCAATTTATGACTACACTATTTTGTTAAATAATGTTGATTGAGTAAGGAACTCAATCTTTATATTTGTTATGTGAATTAAAGCATGTCTGCCATGTTACTTTAATTATTATGAGATTTATGTTGAGCATGTTTATTATGTGATACGTGATGAATGAAAACTGTTAGAACTTGCTGAGTTGTCGAGCTCATTCTTGCAAATAACCATTTTTGCAGGTCAAGATTTTAAGCTAAGGATATGTGCTAAGTGAATTATAGAGATCCATATTCACGAAGATTACTTATGTTTTATGAGAAATGTATTTAATATTTTGAGTGTAACATGTTGTTGAATTGTAAGTTGAGCTATCCGGTGTATATGGATATTGATTTATGATGTAAGACTTTGTATAGTCATTTTGTTGTAACGATTCATGATATAGATTTGAATCGAAGAGATGTAATGTAAAGGTTGCGATTCAGGGCAATATAGAAAGAAAGTTTATAAGAGTTTTAAATATTTCGCATTTTTAGTGATTTTAATATCGAATAATGATGTATTGAGAGATTAAAGTTGTATTGTTAACGATCGAGAATGAGAAATATTATTGTATGAATTTTGGGGTCGTTACATTTCCATTACACACCTTTGTAAATAAATTTCTTACTCATATATCTTTAATTTCATAACCAAATTAGACTCGCTTTACTTAGGTTGTAAAATTAATTATTTAAGATGTACAAAATAAATCTTTAGGGTAAGTATATTTTTTTAAATACTAACATTCACTCATATTATAATCCCTTTGGTTATTTAATTACCATACCTAATATATATATATTAGGTCACCAAAATTTATAGGTATCGTAGTACCTTATTCTTAATATTCCTTCAAATACATATAGATTTATTTCTAGGGTTTTAAAATTTTGTAACTCAAATTTTATCTATTCCATTTAAATAGTAAACCATATAGGATATTCTTAAAAATTTTAATAAATCCTCAAATTCCCATCTAGATTTTATTCTTTTAACCTTTATTTAAATCATTTAAAATCTAATAAATTTTCGGGATTGTCATATTCACCCCTTCTTCTAAGAATTTCGTCTTCAAAATTACAGCCTACTAATCCCTACTCCTTTAATTCATTAAAACTAGGTTTTCAACGTTACCTTTATCTAATTTCATTCTCATTTAATGAGTATGTATGACTTCCTTCTATGAGGAACTATTCTATCATCACATTCTACCCAGACTTCTCTCTAAAGAGATAAAAAACCTTTTCATAAAATGTTGAGCGGCCATGAACTTTCATTTTTCAATTTCGAAAAGATTTAAATAGAAATTCATCTGTAAACCATCATACATATGGGCACGGTGGGTGATCAGCCCGTTATACCCTGCATTGATCAGATGTTACATGCTAGAACAACATTTGCGTTCATCATATCCGCCTTTTGCGCATAAATATTTCCCAATTTAGGGATGTTCATACTCAGCCTGGATTCCGAATAATAACAATATGGTTCGGGATAATTTCTCAAAGAGATATTTGAATTTTCATAAATATTTGTCTAGCTGAATCAATTAGCTTAGACATATACCAATAATTCTAACATCAATCGAAACATGTGTCTGGCCAAACTTAATTAGCACTTGACTTTTCTTTAAATTTCTGAAAATCATTTTATGACGTCATGATACCACACTGTATTTACATTACGTTTGAGGATTCTGTCCTTTTTGTGACTTTGCCATAATACAATATACCATAGTGGGCTGACGATCTTTAGATCACATCCATCACTATGTAATACTGCTTTACTGACTCCATCTTTTTTATCATCTTTGCACTAGGTTCCATGTTGCATTGATGATATATAAAATATATTTTGATATTTTAAATCATTTTTTGTCTAGCCAAAATAATTAGCGTAGACTCTTCTTTAAAAAGTTAAAATCATTGAAAAATCATTTTTAGTGTTATCATGCCGCAATAGGTAACGATGTGCTAGTGGTACGAAGTCCACTTCTACACAATTGTAACCATGTGTTGTTGATAACAAAGATTCATTTATATTTTTAAAGACACATCAGTGCGAATTTAGCTTGATGTCAAAATTTTTGAAGTGTAGCATAACTAGAAGATTTGGAATACCTATGCTTCAACCATCAACTTCAATTCCTCTAATGATCAATTAGTTAATAATTTTATCTATTTCTATCATACTTAAAACTTACTACACTAAAAATCCTCAATTCTTCATCCACAACTTTTCTATACCAAGTATAGTTCATCAAACATACAACACGTTATGAGTTTAGGAACTTTCCATAATAATATGAGTTTAGAAACTTATCCTAGCAATACGTAGTTCAAGAACCAATTAGGAACTATCCATATGCTTAGGGGTTCAAAAACATACCATATGATTATGAGTCACGAACTTACCACAAGTATGAGTTTTAAGAACTCGCACCTATTCTTATATTCTCTACCTATCCGTTATACACATGTGAAAAGAATCACCTTCTCAACATACATATAGCAAATAGCGCGACACCAACATTTCAATGATTATCAATATAAGAAGCTAAGTGGTTGTCGAACCAAACACAATCCCCTGCCCATACAAAGAATTGGTCAACTCAGCCACTAATCAGTATAGGAAGCTAAGCGGTTTATTAAACCAAGGACAACTCCCTGCCCATACAAGGAATTGTTCAACTCAACCACTATATCAATATAGGAAGCTAAGTGGTTCAAAAACCAAGCATAAATTCCCCGCCCATACAAGGAATCATACAACTTATCTGCTAACATGAGTCCTCAATTGAAATCCCACATAATCCTAGCTCCCTCTTTACTCGATATGAATTTCATTTAATCCGTATCTATAATTCTACAACTCTTTCCTGAGTTTTTATACTACAATTTCACAGTACAACTGTCGTACAACCATTTTGCTATTGTTGGTCCGATTAGATAACACAATTTACGCGCAAGTATACGCGGCCAACGAGTAATAAAGAGTAACTACAGATATCGTCCCAAAGAGAATTAATGGATAAAAGACACCAAACCACTAGCACATAATCATTTCAGTCTTATTTAAACAGATGGTAAATAGATTGAATTAAAAATATTTTAAACTAGGCAAGGAATTGAAAGTTAAACAAAAGAATCCTAGAGTCGAATTAGATAATGAAGATAAGAGATTCCAATTTTCCCTAATGATTCATCTAAGTTGATTCACTTCCAATTAGGTCAAATTAATCATTATATGTGTTAGCCGAGAACACGAGAGTAAGAGAATGCCATCTTCCGATGTACCTAAACCATACCACGTGCAATTCACATGTGATAGACGCACGTGGACACCCACATTACCTAAACCACTATATTCTTATGTAATTTACAAATAAATAGGGTTTAAGGTCAAGTCCCTTATTGAATACGAGCGGCTCTTCGGTATATTTCTATCCTAAGCACAAATCACAAGTCCAACACCATGTGAACCTATAATCGCCCGCTATCGCGATTCGATCTAAACTTACATTTTGTCTTCCGATCCCACATAGGCTATCATAGTAATTGGTAGCTAATCAATTAAGCAATTAAAGCATACATTGCAATAGACATACATATAGCAACCAAATAAGACCATCATGGAAGAAAAACCAACAATCAACTACTCATTAGGTTCCATTAGAACCTCAAAATATAATTTAAGGCATAGACAACCCAACTATATTATCCACAAGGTTCAATAACATCATCCGAATATAAATTGAATACAAGGAAAATAAGAGATAGAGAAATGAAAATCTTATGTTCTTCTCCAAGTGTTGAATCTTGATGTAATCCTTGCTTCAATCTTCTTTAACTAATCTAACTCTAGAATCTAACTAACTAACCCTAAGCTAGAACTAGTCTACTCCTAATCTAGATAAACAAGAAAGGAAAGGAAAAAGAATGGAACAACTAGGGCTTAGGGCCTTATGAACTCCCAAGGGGAGGATTCTCGGCCAAATGAGGGCTTTTGCCCTTATATGATACGCCTCAGCCGCTCTTGCAAGTGAAAGTCAACTCTGGCTTGATTTAAGACTGGCGCGGCCGCGCGAGTAATAGGATTGAGGAGGGAGCGGCTGCGCGGGAAGGAAATCTGAGGCTCTGGCTCTGGGGATCGGCGAGGGCTGGCGGCCTTCACATGGCGCGGCAGCGCGGGATGTGAACCTGCTGCATTGCTTCTGGCTTCTGCTGCATTTGATTTCTTTAGCACAATATTGCCATCTTGCATCCTTTATAGCTCCTTTGCCTCATCACAGCCCCTATTCATCTGCTTTACTCCATGCTTTGACCTATCATGCCAGTTTAGGCCATCTTTGGTCCTTTTACGCTCAAGTTGCACTTGGAGAGTTCCTAAACATGAATAATGCAAAACAAAGGAAAAACATATTAAAAGCACATGAATACTTGAGTTTAAGCAACAGAATGAGTTAAAAAGGAGCTGAATAAGCGGTCATAAAAACCACTAATCAAATACCCCCAAACTTAAACGTTGCTTGCCCTCAAGCAACCAAAATAAAACTAAACACAAAATGCAATGCAATATTTACAATGTATGCAACCTACACTACCATGAATGCGAATCTAAGTTCCCAGCCAGTATTGAACTTGTAAGAACCCGGATTTTCAGATATTATTAAATAAGGATTTAATAAATAAAATTCTTAAACCATGAGATGGGTTCGAATAAAAAGATATATATGTGGTATTATATTACATAGGGTAATATGGACTATGTAATATGTGTTTTTGTGATTAATGAATATATTATTAATATATATTTGTTATTTATTTTAGAGACGATTCAATTGAGGTAAAGGAAGTGGATAAATTCCTATCGATATTAAATAATTTATAGAATTATTTTATCATAGTAAGTTGGTGACATTAAATATCCTTAATGTATAATCACCATATTCTTGTGTATGTGTACTAATAACTCGTATGTTTATAATATAGGTTATTAATAGCACTTAAGCTATCCGTGAATAGGTTTGGATAGTGAAGCATGAGTTAGTTAAGGAATTAACTAATAAGAATAAATATTGGTTAATTTAAGTTGAGAGTTATATTATGGAATAATATAATGTGAATATTGAACCTTAATTAACTAAGGTAATATGGTACAAGGTTTAATTTACTTAAGTAAAGGAGTGAATTAATATATATGTTGAATATATGATTATTATTAGTACCTTCTATATACTACTTAGAATGGTAATATGTGAGAAAGTCTAATGTGCGAATAACGTTAAATATATATATACGTTATTAAAGGGAGATGGAAATCATTATATGATTAAATGAAGAAATTGTTTTGGGAACAATTTATAGAAAAGAAAGAGAAATAATTATTATAAAGGATATTAAAATAAATTCTAATATTGAATTATTTTAATAAAGGAGGAAATATTATTTTTGAATAATAATATTACCCTATATGTTTTTGGGTATGATGTAATAAGTGTGATTAATTAATATGGTAAATACATTAAAACATATTTGCTATATATAAATAAATTGATGGAAATAAATTATTATAATAGAAAATAAACTTATTACCTATTTTCTATATATAATGTATGTACATGTGCCATACATGTAATTATTTTAGTAGATATTATATTAAGAATAATATCTTGAGACAATAAGTAAATTATTTTCTAACAATGAATATCTTTATTTGGAGAAAACATAATATTTTATGTTATGGCAAAATACATAATTCCTAATGTATTTTCAAGAAAGTTTATTAATGAAAGAAAACTAAGTTATTTCAATATATTAAATAACTTAAGTTATTATTTTATCGTAGATTTTATAATAATTAATAGAGTAAATATTAATTATTCTAGTGTAAAGGTTATACATATAATTGTTCAAGGTAGCTAAATAATTTAGCATTAAAGTGCATGTGTCACACAAACCTTATATTAAAAGAATATTAAAGTGTGATGGGAGTGGTAATAAGCTTAAGGTAAGCTTGTGAGATATGCCTAGTGTGGCAAAGTGGTGGAATAAACATTCATTAAATAAATTAATGAATGAATAATTAATGGAATTAATTATTATTATTATTATGTGAATAAATTCCTATGTGCAATGATGTGTAATTATAAGTTATATAGTAGCTACATCTATATAATATGGAATGAAGTGTGACACTTCAAGAAAACTATATAATATAGAAAACTATATGATTAAGTGTAATAATAAAGTTACAATAATGGGGTGTGACACTACTTAATTAAAATATATTCGGTATTGTCAAATGTACATGGATTATGTGATTGGGTGTATGTGTGACCCTATCATATCATATGGTAATAACATTAAGTTATTAGATATAAGCTTGCAAGTTAGTCCATGTGAGAACAATAATGGTCAATTAAGTGGTTAGGGTACATGAATAGTGGTAGTTGGTGGGAGTTAGCCACCAACTTCCCTTTTGCCCTTTGGGTAATAACCATAGGAGAATAATAGCTTGATAATGAATAGATGCAATACATTGGTGTGTAGAATTTGTTAATTCAATTACTACATTGTTGCTAAGAAAGCATATAATAAGAAATGTAATTACACCATGAGCATGTTATAAGGTGTAATGATGAGGAAAGACCATGAATAGTAGTAGTTGGTGGAGTTAGCCACCAACTCCTCTTTGACCATTGGGTATTACCCATAGGAGGGTAATAGATTGTTTATAATAGAGAACATGTAATGTAATGGTATTACTTTATGAACATATTATAAGATGTAACATTGAGTATAATATTATTTTAGGAGATTATATTATTATAAGCTTGTGGACTATTAAGTACTAAGTTCACATAATTATGCCTTGTGTGGCATAAATAATGAAGTTAAATCAAGGGGATTTAATTGGAAGTATTAGAAGAAAATTAATGGTTGATATTAATTATCATTATAATATTTGAGTATATTTGTGATAATACCCAATAGAATTATATCCGGTAAGATGAGATATATATGGATGATATATGATACATTGTAATTAGAGATTTTATTTACAATTCATTCATAACCTAAGCTATATGTATGAATGTGTATATATGTATATATTATAACCTATGTGTTTATAAAATGAAATGTGATATAGCCTTGGTAAGTGGTGGACTATATAACATTAGTATGAGGTAATTGTAAGCAAGTTGCTGAGATTTAGTGGCATTGTCCCATATTAAGTGCCCACTTTCTCTTCCTTTTCTCTTTCACGTGAATGGCTAAGGCTAGCCTATCTCCTTCATCTCTCAACTTCCTAGCTAGCAATGAGTGTGATGATTGTGAGGGGTGTGGGATTGATGATGGATTTCACCAACTCCTTACTAACCTCTTGTTAACCTCCATGTCTTTTATCAACCCATTGGTTTGATTCAATGTGCAAGAACCAAATTTGGTCCATAAATTCTCTATAAATTGAAGCTTCATATTCACAAATTGAAGTTGCTAAATAATTGCTAAGTTGATATAGAGAATATGGTGATGAGAGTTATGTGAGAAAACTGATTTGGGAAGCAAGCTTAGTAATTCAAGGCTCCAAGAGGTATAACTCTAACTTTGAATTTTTAGTCTTGAATTTTATAAATTCATAAGAGATTTCATGAATTAGTGGAGAATTGATATGTAAGATGATGTTAACATGTTAAGTAGAGTCTAAATATATGTTATAAATACAATATGATGGCTTTCAAGCTTGTTACATGAAGTAAGAAAAGGATTAGCTGAAGCTCTGTTTTAGCAGTAAAGTTTCTGGTCTGGAAACGGGGACGCGCGGCCGCGCGTCTCCCTAGTACAAATGGGGCGCGGCCGCGCCCTCTGCAGAAACTCTTGGTGATTTTGTGTTTTCTGGTTGGTTAAGCATACTAGTTAGGCTCTAATAATTTCATAAAGGGGTCTGACATGTGTACTAAGGTTGTCATGCACATAGTGAGTTGTATTAGTTGGTTTAACATAATTTTCTAAAAGAAAACGTGAAGTTTTGAAAATGAGACTTGACGAATTTTGTGTTCTTTGAGTCGGACTTTTGAGACATGTGTAAGTGTCTTGGTTGTGTGTATCAATGGGTATGAAGGTAGTTGTTGATTAATTACCTTGGCTAATAGTAAACAATTATACCTTGTTGTAGTGGAGTTTTTAATGAAAACTTAAGGTTTTATAAATGAATTTTGGCGTATTTAAGTCATGTTTATATTCTGACTTTTTAAGCATGATTATATGGTTTAGATATGCATGATATGTGAGTTGGAGGTATTGAGCATACACTAGAACACATTGTTTAAATTAAAAATGATTTCAAAAGACAAACTTAGAGTTCTTGGACATATATAGGATGTCCACGTTCTGATCATTGAGCATGTATAGATGACTTATATATGTGTTCTAATACATGAGAATCATGACTACAAGGTACTTTGCATATACTTAGTTACCTTTGTTGACTTAAAGCGATTTTTATGAAAAGTTTAGAATGTGTAAGATGATAGCATCAAACACGGAGTGAGTTATATTATGATCATACGAGCACGTATATTAGGATTCATTATGCCTATAGACATGTTGACATAAGCATCATGTGATGAAACATGGATTTCACCTATGCACGCATATTCGAGAAAATGAATTTCAAAAGCATAGACTATGTGATTAAGTATACATGTGTAGTATAAGCACGAGCATGCCTACTTAGTGTGGTTAAGCCTTGTTATGTGATAACATGACTTTAGTAGTTGAGCTTTATTGATTTAAGTAATTCAACGTAGAGCTACGTTATTCAAAGCTAAATAGTTCGAATATGAAAACCTACTTAATGTGTGTGTATAATATATATCAGAATGCATGATATGTTAGGACCAAACTAAGTTTATGAAATCTAAGTTCTGGTTCTGGCAGGGAGTCGCGCGGCCGCGCCACTCCCAAGCTTAATTGCCGCGCGGCCGCGCCGTGTTGCAGAGCTGCCAAGAACAGTTTGTTAACTGTCTGGTCCTAAGTTATTTTCCTTAAGGACCCTAAGGACCGAAATAGAATGGTTTCTATAGAATAAGTATGAAGGTATGATGTTGTAACATCGCGGTTATCCTAAGATAGAGTGAAACGAAACCAAGATTAGAAAACGATATACGAATTGTTATTCTATTAAGAGCATATGAAATGTATGACTGATGGATGTAAATCCATGATTATATAACTGTGTAGGAATACACGAAGTGCAGATAGCTTTAAGCAGTTAAGTCGTAGTTGTTAAACTACGAATCAGGCAAGTCTTTCAGTTCCTATTTGATATATGAATTCAATAACTGTTAGTTGAATTATATTATGCTGTGATAATGTGAACTTATATATGAATTGTATATGAGATATAAATGAGATTGAAAGTTGATCTTTGATGATATACTTGTTATGTGAAAAGTAACATGCGTAGTAAATATAAATTATTTATAAATGCATGAACTGAGTATAATGTTGTATGCTATGTGATGCATGAAAACTGTTAGAATTGCTGAGCTGTCGAGCTCACTCTTGCAAATAACCACTTTTGCAGGTTAAGGACTTACGATAAAGACTTCGTGCTTCTTGATTGATAAAGATAGATAGTATTGAATTGAAGAAGTACTATTTAAATTATTGCTTGAACCCTGTTTAGATTCTAGAAGTATTACTTGATAGTTGTTTACACTGTTTAATACAGGTTGTGTTGTAAAGATATATTAGTTAATACATAGAGGATATCAAGTCGAGTTGTAAACGTTATATGATAACTCAAATATAATGAATCATATTTTATAATTGATTCAAGGGTTGTAATTGATTCAAGTTATGAAATCAATAAAAGATTTTATTCAAGGAGGATTGAAAAAGTTTAAATTATTCCGCATTTTAGTAACATCGAACATGATGTAAAGATGAGATCTTGGATATAAATAGAATTTATATTCTAAATTGTAATAAGTAAAGATGTATTCTTTTAGTAATGAATAAAAGATATAATAGTTTGGCGTTAGTAGTATCGTGACTGCACCGAATCTGAGATTTCGAAGGAACGTGGATTTGGGGGCGTCACAGGTTGGTATCAAAGCTGTAGGTTATAAACCTTAGGTAAGTGTACCTTAGACTATAACCTGAGAGAGTGAAAGATAAGATTAAAATATATCTAAATGAAGATTCAAAGAAAAATCTCGAAATATCTAGAGAACGAGAATCAGGAGTTTCCTAACTCCGGTAATAAAAATGTTAAGACGATGTCTATAATATGAATATGACAAAGATAATGAGAATGAACTCAGATGGAGTTTGGTTGATAATAGGGAAAGAACCCTAAGGTATAGTGATGATCACGACGTGATCAGATTGAACTGTGAAATGATAGATAGTCTGTAATGACTAAGTATGTATAGCTTGATGCTATAAGAGAATGTACTATGATAAAGTACGAGATGAACTCATGAAGAGTTGTATGTGATGAAACGTAGAAAGCTCGTAATGAGCAAGTGATAGAGTAAGATATGGTTAAGTGTTGGAATTCCATTGAGGACTCATGTGATGGCTTAGTTGTACAAACTTTTGTATGGGCAGAAGTTTTGTGCTTGCACTGAGTGTGTCACATTGATAATCGTTGGAATGTTAGTGTCGCGGTATAATTATACATATGGCGGAAAGGTGATTCTTTTCTCATATTTATTTTGATAGATAGAGATTTCTAAGATATAATTAGATAATATTAAGTTTAGGTGCGAGTTCTTAAAACTCATGCCTATGACAAGTTCGTGACTCATAATCGTATGATGGGACCCCTCAGCGAATGGACGATTTTGGTCTGACTAGGATAAGTTCCTCAACCCATATGATTGTGGTAAGTTCCTGAACTTCCATGGTGTGGTAAGTTGGTGAACTGTACTGAAAATAGATATATTATATAAGAGTTTTGGAATAGTAAGCATTGATGGTGGTAAGAGATTGAAGCGATGGAGAAATTGGATTTTCCTAAATCCTCTAGCTACGCTAGATTTTCAATAATTATTGACTTCGTGCTAGTGTTTGCACTTCGGTTTTCTTGAGAAAACATTGGGTCAGGTAACTGAACTAATGAGTTTAAAAAAAAAAAAAATCGTTATTCGTATGTCTACGCTATTTGTTTCGGCTAAGACAAAAATGATTTGACAATCTTTCAAAATGTATTTTGACCATATGCATCATTTGATATGATGTAGAATGGTAAACGATGAAGTCATCAATGCAATCGAACCTAGTGTTGGTTGTGATCGAAAGATCGTCAGCCCACTATGGTATGTTGTAATATGACAAAGTCATAAAATGGCGGAATCCTCAACGTACTACTAATCTAGTATGGTATCATGACGTCATAAAAGAATTTTTGGTTTTCTTGTAAATTATAAAGAAGGTCAATTAAGTTGACTAAATTATTTCGATTGATGTCCGAATTGTTGATGAGAGTCTAAGCTATTTGATTCGGCTAGGCGACTGTTGGAAAGGGATTATAGAATTCAAGTATTCTTGTGTATGTATGCCAAACCAGATTGCTCTGGTGCGGATTTTGACGTTGAAAAGCTGAGGTGAACAACCCTATAAAGGGGACATGTTTTCGGGGACAATGGTTCCGAACGTAATGCATATAGTCGTTACAAAACACTACGGTGCAGCCCAACATAGTGGTACAATAGGTTGGCCACCTAGAGTACGTGTGGAGAGTGTTTTTAGTCTTTGTGATTGATAAACACTCTGGTTTGAGGTGTGAAGAATTGTGTTGAAGCATTAGTAAACCTGGAGAAAAGTTCACGGTCTTGTGACCCCTCAGCATAAATTAGAATCTGAGTTATTCATACTACTTCCCGATTATTGAAAAATCGTGGAAGATTCTTATTCTTCTAAAGGATGAATGTAGTAAGTAGAATGTTCCTTAGAAAGGAGAAAGTGGTAGAATGAGATTGAGAAAGTTATAGTAATAAAACTTCTGAAAAGAGAATGAATAAAATTATTCTAAAGAATATGTAATATTCGGAATAGCACCGAGTAGAGGAAGTTTCGGTGATTCCGAGGACGGAATCCTTATAAGGGGGAGAGGATGTAAGAACCCGGATTTTCAGATATTATTAAATAAGGATTTAATAAATAAAATTCTTAAACCATGAGATGGGTTCGAATAAAAAGATATATATGTGATATGAGGTATGTGGTATTATATTACATAGGGTAATATGGACTATGTAATATGTGTTTTTGTGATTAATGAATATATTATTAATATATATTTGTTATTTATTTTAGAGACGATTCAATTGAGGTAAAGGAAGTGGATAAATTCCTATCGATATTAAATAATTTATAGAATTATTTTATCATAGTAAGTTGGTGACATTAAATATCCTTAATGTATAATCACCATATTCTTGTGTATGTGTACTAATAACTCGTATGTTTATAATATAGGTTATTAATAGCACTTAAGCTATCCGTGAATAGGTTTGGATAGTGAAGCATGAGTTAGTTAAGGAATTAACTAATAAGAATAAATATTGGTTAATTTAAGTTGAGAGTTATATTATGGAATAATATAATGTGAATATTGAACCTTAATTAACTAAGGTAATATGGTACAAGGTTTAATTTACTTAAGTAAAGGAGTGAATTAATATATATGTTGAATATATGATTATTATTAGTACCTTCTATATACTACTTAGAATGGTAATATGTGAGAAAGTCTAATGTGCGAATAACGTTAAATATATATATACGTTATTAAAGGGAGATGGAAATCATTATATGATTAAATGAAGAAATTGTTTTGGGAACAATTTATAGAAAAGAAAGAGAAATAATTATTATAAAGGATATTAAAATAAATTCTAATATTGAATTATTTTAATAAAGGAGGAAATATTATTTTTGAATAATAATATTACCCTATATGTTTTTGGGTATGATGTAATAAGTGTGATTAATTAATATGGTAAATACATTAAAACATATTTGCTATATATAAATAAATTGATGGAAATAAATTATTATAATAGAAAATAAACTTATTACCTATTTTCTATATATAATGTATGTACATGTGCCATACATGTAATTATTTTAGTAGATATTATATTAAGAATAATATCTTGAGACAATAAGTAAATTATTTTCTAACAATGAATATCTTTATTTGGAGAAAACATAATATTTTATGTTATGGCAAAATACATAATTCCTAATGTATTTTCAAGAAAGTTTATTAATGAAAGAAAACTAAGTTATTTCAATATATTAAATAACTTAAGTTATTATTTTATCGTAGATTTTATAATAATTAATAGAGTAAATATTAATTATTCTAGTGTAAAGGTTATACATATAATTGTTCAAGGTAGCTAAATAATTTAGCATTAAAGTGCATGTGTCACACAAACCTTATATTAAAAGAATATTAAAGTGTGATGGGAGTGGTAATAAGCTTAAGGTAAGCTTGTGAGATATGCCTAGTGTGGCAAAGTGGTGGAATAAACATTCATTAAATAAATTAATGAATGAATAATTAATGGAATTAATTATTATTATTATTATGTGAATAAATTCCTATGTGCAATGATGTGTAATTATAAGTTATATAGTAGCTACATCTATATAATATGGAATGAAGTGTGACACTTCAAGAAAACTATATAATATAGAAAACTATATGATTAAGTGTAATAATAAAGTTACAATAATGGGGTGTGACACTACTTAATTAAAATATATTCGGTATTGTCAAATGTACATGGATTATGTGATTGGGTGTATGTGTGACCCTATCATATCATATGGTAATAACATTAAGTTATTAGATATAAGCTTGCAAGTTAGTCCATGTGAGAACAATAATGGTCAATTAAGTGGTTAGGGTACATGAATAGTGGTAGTTGGTGGGAGTTAGCCACCAACTTCCCTTTTGCCCTTTGGGTAATAACCATAGGAGAATAATAGCTTGATAATGAATAGATGCAATACATTGGTGTGTAGAATTTGTTAATTCAATTACTACATTGTTGCTAAGAAAGCATATAATAAGAAATGTAATTACACCATGAGCATGTTATAAGGTGTAATGATGAGGAAGGACCATGAATAGTAGTAGTTGGTGGAGTTAGCCACCAACTCCTCTTTGACCATTGGGTATTACCCATAGGAGGGTAATAGATTGTTTATAATAGAGAACATGTAATGTAATGGTATTACTTTATGAACATATTATAAGATGTAACATTGAGTATAATATTATTTTAGGAGATTATATTATTATAAGCTTGTGGACTATTAAGTACTAAGTTCACATAATTATGCCTTGTGTGGCATAAATAATGAAGTTAAATCAAGGGGATTTAATTGGAAGTATTAGAAGAAAATTAATGGTTGATATTAATTATCATTATAATATTTGAGTATATTTGTGATAATACCCAATAGAATTATATCCGGTAAGATGAGATATATATGGATGATATATGATACATTGTAATTAGAGATTTTATTTACAATTCATTCATAACCTAAGCTATATGTATGAATGTGTATATATGTATATATTATAACCTATGTGTTTATAAAATGAAATGTGATATAGCCTTGGTAAGTGGTGGACTATATAACATTAGTATGAGGTAATTGTAAGCAAGTTGCTGAGATTTAGTGGCATTGTCCCATATTAAGTGCCCACTTTCTCTTCCTTTTCTCTTTCACGTGAATGGCTAAGGCTAGCCTATCTCCTTCATCTCTCAACTTCCTAGCTAGCAATGAGTGTGATGATTGTGAGGGGTGTGGGATTGATGATGGATTTCACCAACTCCTTACTAACCTCTTGTTAACCTCCATGTCTTTTATCAACCCATTGGTTTGATTCAATGTGCAAGAACCAAATTTGGTCCATAAATTCTCTATAAATTGAAGCTTCATATTCACAAATTGAAGTTGCTAAATAATTGCTAAGTTGATATAGAGAATATGGTGATGAGAGTTATGTGAGAAAACTGATTTGGGAAGCAAGCTTAGTAATTCAAGGCTCCAAGAGGTATAACTCTAACTTTGAATTTTTAGTCTTGAATTTTATAAATTCATAAGAGATTTCATGAATTAGTGGAGAATTGATATGTAAGATGATGTTAACATGTTAAGTAGAGTCTAAATATATGTTATAAATACAATATGATGGCTTTCAAGCTTGTTACATGAAGTAAGAAAAGGATTAGCTGAAGCTCTGTTTTAGCAGTAAAGTTTCTGGTCTGGAAACGGGGACGCGCGGCCGCGCGTCTCCCTAGTACAAATGGGGCGCGGCCGCGCCCTCTGCAGAAACTCTTGGTGATTTTGTGTTTTCTGGTTGGTTAAGCATACTAGTTAGGCTCTAATAATTTCATAAAGGGGTCTGACATGTGTACTAAGGTTGTCATGCACATAGTGAGTTGTATTAGTTGGTTTAACATAATTTTCTAAAAGAAAACGTGAAGTTTTGAAAATGAGACTTGACGAATTTTGTGTTCTTTGAGTCGGACTTTTGAGACATGTGTAAGTGTCTTGGTTATGTGTATCAATGGGTATGAAGGTAGTTGTTGATTAATTACCTTGGCTAATAGTAAACAATTATACCTTGTTGTAGTGGAGTTTTTAATGAAAACTTAAGGTTTTATAAATGAATTTTGGCGTATTTAAGTCATGTTTATATTCTGACTTTTTAAGCATGATTATATGGTTTAGATATGCATGATATGTGAGTTGGAGGTATTGAGCATACACTAGAACACATTGTTTAAATTAAAAATGATTTCAAAAGACAAACTTAGAGTTTTTGGACATATATATAGGATGTCCACGTTCTGATCATTGAGCATGTATAGATGACTTATATATGTGTTCTAATACATGAGAATCATGACTACAAGGTACTTTGCATATACTTAGTTACCTTTGTTGACTTAAAGCGATTTTTATGAAAAGTTTAGAATGTGTAAGATGATAGCATCAAACACGGAGTGAGTTATATTATGATCATACGAGCACGTATATTAGGATTCATTATGCCTATAGACATGTTGACATAAGCATCATGTGATGAAACATGGATTTCACCTATGCACGCATATTCGAGAAAATGAATTTCAAAAGCATAGACTATGTGATTAAGTATACATGTGTAGTATAAGCACGAGCATGCCTACTTAGTGTGGTTAAGCCTTGTTATGTGATAACATGACTTTAGTAGTTGAGCTTTATTGATTTAAGTAATTCAACGTAGAGCTACGCTATTCAAAGCTAAATAGTTCGAATATGAAAACCTACTTAATGTGTGTGTATAATATATATCAGAATGCATGATATGTTAGGACCAAACTAAGTTTATGAAATCTAAGTTCTGGTTCTGGCAGGGAGTCGCGCGGCCGCGCCACTCCCAAGCTTAATTGCCGCACGGCCGCGCCGTGTTGCAGAGCTGCCAAGAACAGTTTGTTAACTGTCTGGTCCTAAGTTATTTTCCTTAAGGACCCTAAGGACCGAAATAGAATGGTTTCTATAGAATAAGTATGAAGGTATGATGTTGTAACATCGCGGTTATCCTAAGATAGAGTGAAACGAAACCAAGATTAGAAAACGATATACGAATTGTTATTCTATTAAGAGCATATGAAATGTATGACTGATGGATGTAAATCCATGATTATATAACTGTGTAGGAATACACGAAGTGCAGATAGCTTTAAGCAGTTAAGTCGTAGTTGTTAAACTACGAATCAGGCAAGTCTTTCAGTTCCTATTTGATATATGAATTCAATAACTGTTAGTTGAATTATATTATGCTGTGATAATGTGAACTTATATATGAATTGTATATGAGATATAAATGAGATTGAAAGTTGATCTTTGATGACATACTTGTTATGTGAAAAGTAACATGCGTAGTAAATATAAATTATTTATAAATGCATGAACTGAGTATAATGTTGTATGCTATGTGATGCATGAAAACTGTTAGAATTGCTGAGCTGTCGAGCTCACTCTTGCAAATAACCACTTTTGCAGGTTAAGGACTTACGATAAAGACTTCGTGCTTCTTGATTGATAAAGATAGATAGTATCGAATTGAAGAAGTACTATTTAGATTATTGCTTGAACCCTGTTTAGATTCTAGAAGTATTACTTGATAGTTGTTTACACTGTTTAATACAGGTTGTGTTGTAAAGATGTATTAGTTAATACATAGAGGATATCAAGTCGAGTTGTAAACGTTATATGATAACTCAAATATAATGAATCATATTTTATAATTGATTCAAGGGTTGTAATTGATTCAAGTTATGAAATCAATAAAAGATTTTATTCAAGGAGGATTGAAAAAGTTTAAATTATTCCGCATTTTAGTAACATCGAACATGATGTAAAGATGAGATCTTGGATATAAATAGAATTTATATTCTAAATTGTAATAAGTAAAGATGTATTCTTTTAGTAATGAATAAAAGATATAATAGTTTGGCGTTAGTAGTATCGTGACTGCACCGAATCCGAGGTTTCGAAGGAACGTGGATTTGGGGGCGTCACAGAACTTTCAAAGCAATGCCTCAGAAAACTACGAGATAGTCGAACAGATAAGCTACCCAAAACAAGACAATAAGGCATATTCTGCAAATCCAAAATTGTCAGCACTGATGTATTATGCGTTGTGTGCCTGGAAACCATTAAACATGCTTTGAACAAATATATCACATACTATGCTTCTTAGTGGAAAAACAAGCTTCAACTTAAGAAAACCAGTATATCATATAAGTTCTAACCAAGACCATGTATTACTAAAGTTCAGAGTCAACAGGGGGTTTTCATTAAACTTTTATTACTCACGAGGGCGTATTCGCACTTTCCTGTGTACACATTCGACTGTGCAATGCCTAGTTCTCTTAGGCTTTTCAATGATATCCATGTAGCGAGCTTTCGACCAACGACTCCCAAACCAGATGACCTTAGGGCGCTGGGTGTAGAGACACCCCTAGGGCTTACTTGCTCGAATATCAAAGGCCACAGAACTCGACGTAGCCGAAGCGTTTATTCTATTTTTTTTTCTTTTTCTGAATCTTTTCTTTTTGTTTTGTTTTCTTTTTATTTTTCATAGGGGAGTGCGTCTTACGCTCCATCTCCCCACATAAATCATGCATGTCCCCTGTTTCCCCCAAACTTAAGCTTTTAATAGTCTAGTTATTATAATATGAGAACTGAAACTCTTTTATTAAAACATAGTTTTTCCCCCAGCAGACAAGTATGTAAACATTTAAACTTAGCATATCATGGTGTTTACTCTATTATGCTTACTGGTTACACAGTATCTGACAGGTAAGGATTTACATATATGACCATGAAATCAGGTTTAAGTCTCAAATCAGTTCAACAATCAAGTGATTTCAGCTTCTTCACAGGCAACATACATAACTAACCAACTGAAAACTGGATTCATGCAGTATGCTCTAACACAGAATGCAAAACAGAATGCAAAAACAAAAGAAAATTTTAAAAATTATCACAAATTTTAACTATTTACAACCTACATGCACTATATGAACTAACTTACATGCAATGAACTATTTACATGCAAAACATGAAATGAATTATCTATATGCAAAATAAACACCAATACCCCCAAACTTAAACTGTTCAATGTCTTCATTGAAGGTAAAGGTAAAAAGAAACTCCCCTATTCGGCTTCTTCTGCTACATGAAATGAAGTGGCATCCTCTCAGAAGTTTCCCCGTCTCTCTCTGCTCTTGGCACAATAAACCCCGCTCGCACTGTACTTAACGAACCAACCGAACTTAATATCAATCTTGCTCTGCTAGAGATCCCACACTCAATATCTCAATTGATCAGGTTGAGAGGATGAGGTGGATGAGAATTGGTACTTTGGATTGAGGAGGTAGGAGGTTTTCAAAAATAAAGCTTGTAGTGGAGGGGATTGCATGAGATGGAAGAGATGGGGAATTGCATTAAGTAACTTGAGGGTTTGGGATGAGAGGGAATGAGGCTGGGTGCTGCAGATAATTGACATGAAGCGATGCCCCCAAAAGCTGCCAGAATTTTTCCCAAGTAAGGCCCAGTCTGTGAGAGGCGCGACTGCGCGCCAACTCAGGCTTATCTTGGCGCGGCCGTGCGGCATGCCAGATCCTATTTTCTGCAGAATTTGTTTCATAAAGCTGCTGTGACATTCGAACTTTGCTTCATGCTGCATGGAATGACCCTGAGAAAAGCATGTAACGTTATTAAACCCTCTTATACTAACAAAAGTATATTAACTATTTACATTAAGAGAATTAAACAAGGAAAGATATATGCATTCAAATTCCCAAAAAAATCTCTAAAGGTGCGTATAAGCAATGCAAGTGCATCAAAAGTATGCTATAAGCTTTATGTTCCCAAAAATTATACGCATTCATGCCTAAAACCAAAAATATAGGCATGAGCTCCTAAATCTACGAGCATTCAAAAATTTTAAACTAAATACTCAACTAATAAGAATTAAACGAGGGGGAGGGAAATGTGATAGAAAGTAGGTAATAGAGAATTAAACAGGTAGGTAGAGAGAAATGATGGGGTGCCTCCCATCTAGCGCTTGATTTATAGTCCTCTGGCTTGACTGTGTTTAAACACTACTATCCGACCCCCCTACGATACTGGAGAACCCCTCCATCCATCAGAATAGCTGTGTGACTTTGGAGGCTTCCCAGTAGGAGCGGATGCAGATTTAAACTACCTAGCATTGGATAAGTAAAAGAATTCCCCGTCCTGAAAGTTGGGGAGCTAGGCAAGGGTTCCGTTGTGTAGGTGAAATGATATGGGCATGGAGGTATAGACCACACAACGGACTCTTCTTCTATTCTCTTCTCTTCTGACCACCATGGTTTGAAGCTCACGGACTTTCTCATGTCATCGAGATCCGTATTTGTAATGTGGCTTCCAAGGGGGCAAGGGTGTGCAAACTTGACTAGAGTCTCAAACTTTGACGGAGGAGGCTCTTGGGGTATTATCACTGTTGGTTCATACTGCTCCATATCCCCAATTATCTCCTCTATTTCCATTGCCTTCAGCTCGTCCAGTTGCAATTGCACTTCGGATTCTCTATCAGTTTCTGCACCCATGTTATAGCACCAAGTAGTCTGGGGGGATCATAACTTACAGCTTCAGTCATTGGAGGCACAAAATCTTGCACTGTTATCTCTTGTTCACATACCTCCTCCTTCCTTAATGTCGTGCTAATCTGCTCCACCCAAATCTAAAGATTCTCAATCGATTACTCTTGCTCAATCAAGTTCTCCTCTGTCGATGCTATGGAATTCCCCCACATAATTTCCGATCCTTCCTTTTCTGTTTCAGCCACGGGATCCATGTACTGAGTCTCACTGGTAGAAGCATGGTTGATGGGGGCCATCTGATACTGAAAACTTTGGTTTTATGGTTCATGGCTCTTAAACAACTCCTCTTGGTTTTCTGAGCTTGCATACATAAATTCCATTGAAGACTATTCTCCTTGAAACACGGGGGTTGGTATGTGGGATCGGGTGCATAAATTGGACTTGGCTCGTATTGATCTTGATAGCTCGCAGTATTGGTCAGAATCCCTTGTTCTTCCTCTATCATCAAGGCCTTGCTAATTTGCTCTGCCCAGTTCTGGATATTCTTGACTGACTTTTGTTGCTCAATCAAGATGTCCTTCAGTGATATGTCACCTCCTTCCTCCAATCTTGCATTTTCTATGTCACTCTCAAAATTGTATTGAGGCTCGTAAACTGGAGTCTGGAAAGTGCATTCTTGGGCGTAAACGTGATTTGGATCCCAGTACTGGTCTTGATAATAGTCTGATGAATGATTTGCTGAAGGGTCTAGGTGATACCCCCAATCTGGCTGATAAGTGGGATAAGGTTTAGTGTAGGAATAACCACCCCCATACTGCTCCTGGCCATAACTGATAGGCTCCTGATGGCTCGTGTAGCTTCCAGCACCATAGTCATACGAAGTAACTGGCTCTCGATTCCGTTAGGCTGAAATAGTATCCAACTTCCTCGAGAGAACCTCTAGTTGTGCTGAAAGTGTTGCAATTGGGTTGACGCCATCATTATATGCTTCCCTTGGTTGCTCTTGTCTTTGGTTCCAAGGATAGAAATTCAAGTCCATTGTACCTGAGAAGAGAATATAGAAAGAGAATTAAATAAAAATAAAAATGTTTAAATTAAGACTAATTTTATTGAAACTAATGTTGGCAAACAGTTATCAAATTAATTCCCCGGCAACGGCGCCAAAAACTTGTTGGTCCGATTAGATAACACAATTTACGCGCAAGTATACGCGGCCAACGAGTAATAAAGAGTAAGTACAGATATCGTCTCACAAAGAATTAATGGATAAAAGACACCAAACCACTAGCACATAATCATTTCAGTCTTATTTGAACGGATGGTAAAGAGATTGAATTAAAAATATTTTAAACTAGGCAAGAAATTGAAAGTTAAACTAAAGAATCCTAGAGTCGAATTAGATAATGAAGATAAGAGATTCCAATTTCCCCTAATGATTCGTCTAAGTCGATTCACTTCCAATTAGGTCAAATTAATCATTATATGTGTTAGCCGAGAACACGAGAGTAAGAGAAGGCCATCTTCCGATGTACCTAAACCATACCACATGCAATTCACATGTGATAGACGCACGTGGACACCCACATTACCTAAACCACTATATTCCTATGTGATTAACAAATAAATAGGGTTTAAGGTCAAGTCCTCTATTGACTACGAGCGGCTCTTCGGTATATTTCTATCCTAAGCACAAATCATAAGTCTAACGTCATGTGAACCTATAATTTCCTGCTATCGCGATTCGATCTAAACCTACATTTTGTCTTCCTATCCCACATAGGCTATCACAGTAATTGGTAGCTAATCAATTAAGCAATTAAAGCATACATCGCAATAGACATACATATAGCAACCAAATAAGACCATCATGGAAGAAAAACCAACAATCAACTACTCATTAGGTTCCATTAGAACCTCAAAATATAATTTAAGGCATAGACAACCCAACTATATTATTCACAAGGTTCAATAACATCATCCGAATATAAATTGAATACAAGGAGAATAAGAGATAGAGAAATGCAAATCTTGTGTTCTTCTCCAAGTGTTGAATCTTGATTTAATCTTTGCTTCAATCTTCTTTAACTAATCTAACCTTAGAATCTAACTAACTAACCCTAAGCTAGAACTAGTCTACTCCTAATCTAGATAAACAAGAAAGAAAAGGAAAAAGAATGGAAAAACTAGGGCTTAGGGCCTTATGAACTCCCAAGGGGAGGATTCTCGGCCAAATGAGGGCTTTTGCCCTTATATAATATGCCTCAGCCGTTCCTGCAAGTGAAAGTCAACTCTGGCTCGATTTAAGATTGGTGCGGCCACGCGAGTAATAGGCTTGAGGAGGTCGCCTCTGGCTCTGGGGATCAGCACGGGCGCGCGGGCTGGCTGCCTTCACACGACGCGGTGCTGTGAACCTGCTGCATTGCTTCTGGCTTCTGCTGCATTTGATTTCTTTAGCACAATCTTGCCATCTTGCATCTTTTATAGATCTTTTGCCTCATCACAGCCCCCATTCATCTGCTTGACTCCATGCTTTGACCTATCATGCCAGTTTAGGCCATCTTTGGTCCTTTTACGCTCAAGTTGCACTCGGAGAGTTCCTAAACATGAATAATGCAAAACAAAGAAAAAACATATTAAAAGCACATGAATACTTGAGTTTAAGCAACAGAATGAGTTAGAAAGGATCTGAATAAGCGGACATAAAAACCACTAATCAGCTATAAAGTTTTCAATCATTTGATTGATCCTCCTTCCTGCTATGACCTTATCAGATGACGTTGTGATCTCATATTATAATCGTATTATTTTACGATTCATTTCTATCTTATGATAGTTTTATTTTTACGATCTTCTTATTTTAATAATGAATTTCCTGAATTCATCCCTTATCACTTAAACTCTATTTGATTTTATTCCTATTCCTCATCTCTGCGGTTATAGCCTAAGGTAACCCTACCTAAGGTTTATAACCTACAGCTCTGATACCAAATGTAGCGCCCACAAATCCGGGTCCCTAGAACATCGGATATGTTACGTTACGATACATCATTTCTATAACTACTGCGGAAGATATAAACATAAATTATTTATACAATAAACTTTTACACATAATTCCCAAGGTCTGTTAACATTAACTGATTACATGCATTCAATATCTTATACGACATACAATGCCATTTGTGTTCAACACTATTATAATTTTAACCGTACAATAATCCAATCCTTGAACTTGTATTTGCCTTACCTGTATCCAAAGTTTCGTCTTAATCTGAAATGATTATCATGATATAGCAAGGGTGAGCAACAATTTTGCCCAGTAAGTTTAAGTTCAAAAGAAGATATATCATGATTGAAAAGAAAGAATAAGCTTTCAAATTTTCAACAATATAATAATTGTGAAAGAGCATAAATCAGAGTTTTAATAAATAAATGACTGAACCAATAATGTTTAATGTCAACAAGGACCATGAACAACTTTAACTGAACCTTAGGGTAATGAAGGTGATCAGCCTTTCATACCTGATGAACATATGCAACATACTCTAAGTGCGAATCAATAATCAGTATAGATGTGAATAATCAACAAAAATTATTCACTACCATGCTTTGAAAATATAACTCAAGTTTATGTTAGAGAAAACTTGCCTGTATTGTCGATTACTGCTACGCAATCTAATTTAATCGCTTTATTGAAAAGAACTATCAGTTAAAGATTGATCTTTCAATTAGTATAACATACTTATCTCATAATACTATTATTTTAAAAGTAAACCATCTAACACTTAACCACATAGTTA
The DNA here is from genome assembly GCA_020205555.1 of Panax stipuleanatus. NCBI lineage: Eukaryota > Viridiplantae > Streptophyta > Magnoliopsida > Apiales > Araliaceae > Panax > Panax stipuleanatus. The sequence goes on from CM035124.1 coordinate 50,126,640, forward strand.
AATATTAGATAACCTTAACACCATACTTATTTACAAGTCTAAACCTAGCACACATCGAGTCTTTAATAGTATTCAATATAGTATACTGAGTGGTTTCCCACAAACAACCAACAAATTAGTTTTCGTCTCGTCTACACTGTTTTATAGCGAGTTAGATAGGTTACTAATTCGTATATACCTCCACTCCCTGAAGGAATCGTTTAGCCCAGTTACTATGCATCAACCATTAACGAGTATGACTTCATTACCTTAGACTTAACACTTACTCGTTCATTTATAAGTTCTTATTATAACTCAGTAAACTATTTACGAATTCAGGAGACTGAATATATATCATTTCAGTAAGCTGAAACTAAATTGTCTTCCCTTCCTTACCTTTTCAGTTTTCATTTTTGTAAGCTGAAACAAAACTGAATTCTTGTGACACCCCCAAATCCGGTATCTCAATTTCCACAGGATTTGGTGTTCACTGTTCAAATAACATATGACTATCTACCCATAAATAATGAAATTCATTTAATAGATAAATAATTCATCATCTCCCTATAATAGGGTTACAATATCTGAAATAGTAAATATATAATCAATCCTAGGTTATACTTAACCTTAAATCTTTGTTGCGAAAACGTAAACAAATAAGTCTTAACCATTACACATAAGTCTTGAACTTTAATATTTTCAATAACACAACAAGTCTTCAACACTTGTTAACTTTTCCTTTTCCCTTGCTACTAGAAGACTCATCACATCGTTCATTCTTAGCTGCAATGTTATTATACAAGAGTGAGCACGAATGCCCGCAAGTATAATAATATGACAGTATAATAACATGCGAGTGAATCAAAGAAATCTGAATAACAGAAAGCTCGAATTTTGAATCAAGAATAATTAATCAAGAATCAAAATTACTTCTGAGGGTCATAAGACCTTGAACTATGTCCTAGGTTTCAAGTATATTAACCTTTAAACCTTTAACATTCATAAGACTATGGACTTTACTTCTCGTACTTAGGGGGATCAGCCCTTCGTACCAATATTGTGCACAATACCTCAAAGCTTAAAGCATCATTAATCCCCTATATTAGGGTTGTTCATCTCAGTTTGACATCAGAGTCCGCACCAAAAAAAGTTTGATTTGGATAAACTCCATAACAGTTCTCAAATTTAGAACGTTCATCAACTATGGGCCAGTCGAATCAATAAGGGTTCGCTAGTCTTAAAGGATTCAACAATAAATGATATTCAACTTGAATAATAACTTCTCAAAAGTATACAATCGAATAAGTATTGTATAATTGAAGTGATACTTTTAAAAGAATCATAACATCTCATATAAAATCTTGAACTTGAATACTCAAAGATAAGAACTTGCTCGATATAGAATTTAAGTCTATAACTTGCTCATTGTAAAGATTTGAGTTTAGGATACTTGCTCAACAATAATAAGTTAGGGATAGAATAATTGCCTAGTGCGCAAGCTACAAATCTAGTTACAATTCAATTCTTCAATGTCCTACACATTACATTATGCATATGAGGTCGATTAGTTTCATAACTTCTATGTTCAACTGTTGAACTTTTCATTTAAGTTCAACTTACAACTTGGTTCCAAGTGATAACTTATTAACTAATCACATAACATAAGTACGAATTCACAATATGCTTATCACATAGGTATAATCTTTTAAATAATCATAATCAAGTTTTACAATCATAATATTCAAGTTCGCACTTAGTTTGTTTACTTGAACCTTCACTTTATCTTATACATGTCAACAACTTAGTTTATTAGTATGAACTTCACATCATATAATATATGTTAATAACATGTTATAAATAGCATTACATGTTCATCAAGTCCTCAAATATGTTATAGCATAGTATTACACTTGGCACGACGTTTCGACGTTCATTTGTCGCACGCCCGATTTGTCCTACTTGCGTATGCTTAACATGCTCATACAACTAGTCTAAAACATCATTGATAAATGTTAAACATCATTATGTTTCATAATATACATATTTTATAACTCAGAACATCTTTTATCATCGAGAGCACTACACTTGCGTGCGTACATGTTCGACGCCCTCTGATTGCCTCCGAATACGCATAAGTCACAAAGATGGCCAATTTGACCGTTTTTCACGACTTCCAATAGAAAAAATTAAAGAATGAAAGTTGTAGTTATACTCGTTATCTTTCCGAACCATCTTGAATCGCCTTAATCGGAGTTCGTATGAAGAAGTTATGCTTATTTTACTACAGAAGGTCAAAACTGTCTCAAAAACAAAAAAAACCTCCCGGATAGCACCCACCCCCGCTAGGGTGGGGCTTTAGACCTTTGAGGACCCGTTGGGGTGGGGCATGCTGCTGGTAAATTTTTTGGTTCGCGATTTTTACACTTTATTGGCCCAATAATCCCAATTAAATGCAAATAAAACTAGTACCGTGATTTCTATGAAGTATAAACTTCATAGAAACATCATACAATGTTATTAATCATATTTTTAACATCTTAAATTATGCAATTACTTGAATCAAATAATAAATTTCACCGTTCTTGGTGTTCTTGATAGTTTTGAATAAAAACATAAAATTTGACGTCACGGATTCGTTATAACTCTAAATCCGTTCGTTCAAAGTTTGGTTTCTTTGTTTAAACATATATTATCATAATCAAGTGTCAATTTTAAGTTAGACATATGGTTAAAGCATTTAATTTACCCATATGGGTTGTTCCTACCACATTCATACTCTGTAATCCATGAAACCCCAATTTAATCAAAATTCCATGGTCTGATTACTGTAAATTCATGCATACATGATATAACACATGATATTAACATATACATATATCTATATGATAATATCTTACTTTAATTATCAAAATAGTTCTTTAACAGAAAGTTTTAAAAACACGTAAATGAAAACTCTGTAACTTTTTTAAAAACTCAATTAAGGCAAAATTATATAGTTTTAATCACTGTAAATTCATGTATATATGATATAACACATGATATTAACATATACAAATATATATATGATAATATCTTACTTTCGTTATCAAAATAGTTCTTTAACAGAGAGTTTTAAAAACACGTAAATGAAAACTCTGTAACTTTTTTGAAAACTCAATTAAGGCAAAATTATATAGTTTTAATCACTGTAATTTATGTATACATGATATATAATATGTTATTAACATATACTAACATATATATAATCATATAATACTTTAATTCTCAACATAGTTTTTCAGAGAGAACTTTTAGACTACGTAAATGAAAAATATAAGAACATGAATCTAAAATTAAAGATGAAGGAATTACCCTTGTTAGTTTGTAGAAAAATATATATGTTAATTCTTCAATCTATTCTTAATCAATTTTTCTCTCAATTTCCTCTATCTTTTCTCTGTGTTTCTTCTCTCTGATAATTTCTCTCTGACTCTAATAAGAATATCAAATGTCTGATATGATATAGGTATATTAGTATATACGTATAAATTTAGTGGTCAGTTAATATTAACTGCCCAACTCCTCTTAAGGCCTCATTTGGTCTTCCTCTTATTCCTCCATTCTCATTATTTTAATTAACTAGTTTAGTATATAGTTAATTGTCACACTACGAATTAACCAATTAATTTTATTTAAATCAATTAAATAAAAATCTAATAAATTCACATTGAACCACGTTGTCACATAATTAATATTCTCTTTTATTAATTATGTCAATTCATTAAATTTCTAATTAATTATTAAATTAATTAGAATAACATTATCATTAATTAAATAAATTATTTAATTAAATATGCTCCATTAATATATACTTTGAACTATAAAGTTACCACACATTAATTTAATTAATATTGCACATATAATTAAATTAATTTACCAAACTCTCATGAATTAATTATTTAACTCAATAATTAAATCATCAAAATATTTATTTAAATCAATAAATATTTAAATAAATTTACCAAATTCTCGTTCGTCACATCTTTCCTCCCCTTAAAAGGATTCTGTCCTCAGAATCACGGTTCAATTAATAATTTCGTCTTGTTACATTCTCCTCTCCTTATAAATATTTTGTCCCTAGAATCGCTTACATATATTTAAGAAAATAAGTGTGGGTAAGTCTTCATCATATTCTCTTCGAGTTCCCACGTAGCTTCTTCAGCGTTGTGGTTCCTCCAAATTACCTTAACAGAAGGTATAACTTTATTTCTGAGAACTTGCTATTTCCTGTCAACAATCTGAACAGGAACTTCTTCGTATGATAAGCCTTTTTTAAATTGTAGGGGTTCATATTCTACCACATGTTTGTAATCGGGTTTATAAGGTCGTAAGACTAACACATGGAAGACGTTGTGGACATGCTGTAACGATTGAGATTTTACATATTAAATTTTAATAGTTATGGAGTAAATAAATATTTTATGTGATTTATTTATTGAGTTGAATAAATAAATTATGTAATTTTGTGGAGTGATTTAATTAAGAGTTATATATTTAATATTTAATTTAATTGATGTATATTAATTTTATAGTATAATTCTAATTTAGTTGAGATAATTAAATTAGATGATTTATGTGATGAGTGTTACATGAATTATAATTAGCGAGTAATTATAATTATGTGGCAACTTTTATATGATTAATTAATGTTGGATTTTAATTAATTAAATTATAATGTTAAAGATTTAATTAATTAAAGTGTAACAAGAAAATATGTGTTAAAAGGATTTATTAAAATAAAGAAAAGAGTTTTAAATTGATTTTACCAAACAAGGCCCTTACTTTTGTTTTAAACCCGTTTTACCAAACATGACCTTAGGGCTTTTCAAATTCAAAAGTTGTAACCTATATATTAAATAGTAGTTAGTATATGTAATTAATATATAGTAGTTATATGTTTTATATAAGTATATGTATTATATGTATATCAGTATATACAATAGTACGTTAGTTTTAGAAAACAATGAAAGAAAGAAAAACAGAGAATATAGTAGTCTAGAGAGAAAAGAAGAGAGAAGAAGGAGAAAGAAAGAAGGAAGGGAAAGCTTGTGAAATCAAAGCAACATTCAAACATCATCATCTTCCTCTAGAACTAGAAAGGGTATAATCTATAACTGTATATTTTATAATTTTGTTTATATGTTCTTTAAAGTATAAAGTTATCTGTTAATTGAGTTATGGTGAAATTGTGTAAACATGAAATAATATGTATCAATTGTGTTCTAGCATGCTCATATATGAATTTCATGCCTAATTAATAGTTTAATTCATGTTTATATGATAAACATGAAGAAAACGTGTTCATCAAAATTTACAGTGCATTAGTTTTGATAAATGGCTATTTTAAAATCAAAATTTGAGTTTAATTGTTAATTATTGTGTAATGTAATCGTAGATTATTTTAGCATGATTAGAAACTAATTGGTTATGCTTGGAAATTGTGTGAATTGGTTTAAAAATAAAAGTACAGTGGTCAATTTCATGAATAACACTTAACAATGACTTTTATTCAAAAATCATGAAATTGAGTTTTTGATTATGTGTTTTAATGATTCAATGTGTTAAAACATGTTAGAACCTTTAATATTACGTTTTCTGTAAAGTTTATATGAATTATGTTGACTAAATTTATAACTTGATGTGGAGAAATAAGCTAAATTGGCTTTTTCTCTGCAAAGTTCGCGACACTCTCAGACAAGTATGCACAGTGGCGCGGCCGTGCCACTCCCAAGGCTATTTGGAGTGCGGCCGCGCTGGTCTGCAGATTTGGGCAGAAAGCTATTTTTAATGTAATAATTGATAAAGCATGCTAATAAAATTAAAATGCTAATTGGACAGTAATGAATTATATTAATAAAATATAATTATAATTTGAATAATTATTTTTAAGGTAAATGTGTAATTTAAATTATAATTTGTTTAATTATAATTTAATAAGTGCATGAATTTAAATTGATTAATTATAATCAAAATAATTGTTTAATTTAATTTATAATCTGTTTAATTATAATTTAATTAATATAAATGCATAATGTAATTTGATCACAGTAAATATTTAATTTAAATTATAATTTATTTAATTATAATTTAATTAATATAGGATGTAATTATAATTAACGTGAATGTTTAATTTAAATTATAATTTGTTTAATTATAATTTAATTAATATAAGGTGTAATTATAATTTGATTAGTTATAATTAAAGTGAATGTTTAATTTAAATTATAATTTATTTAATTATAATTTAATTAATATAAGTACATAATTATTATTTGATTTAATTATATGAGCATATAATATGATTATGTGATGTGATTCATTATGTGAGAATTAATTATTAACTTGATAATTATAAAAGAATGAGTTAACCTAGATGGGTTAACTACTTATGTGAATTAGTTACGTGGTAACTAATTTAGATTATTATGGGTAAATATATATGTGTAGGAAGTGTTAAAGAACGTAAGTTATAATTGTAGCTTGCACTTGAGGCAAGTTTTCTAAACTCAAACTTGTTATTGTCATACAAGTATTTTAAATTCAAATATTTATTGAGATTATCCTTTAATTTCTGCAATGGACAAATACTTATTTAAAGTTCATGAATTATTAAAGTGACCTTGGCTTAATTGTTCAAGCAATGTCTATATTGTCTTTTAAATGCTTTAAATTTAATCTAAAGCATGAGTTATTCATAATCTTTTTAGTTATGAATTATTCTAAGTTATTGTACGTCGATCCAACTACTCCTTAGTTGATGAGAGTTGAACTCTAAATTACCTTTTAAACTTATCCAAACCAAACCTTCTTTGGTGCGGACTTGTATTCAAATACTGAGATGAACAACCCTATTTATTAGGGGAGGTTACTACGCAGAAGCGTTAAATGTTGTGCACATATATGGTACGAAGGGCTGATCCCCCTAAGTACGAGTTAAGGTCTATAGTCTTAATGACTGTTAAAGGTTTTAAATAGAAATATTTATAAACTAGGACAAAAGTTCAAGGTCTTACGACCCTCAGATGAATTCTACATTCGAATTATAAATGTGATGAAAGAATTATTATTCAATTCTTCATTGTTGATGAAAGTAAAGTTATTCAAATCTTTTGAAGTTATCCATTTATACCTTTAATATTGTTGTATTCCAGTGAGCTGTTGTTTGCTCACTCTTGCATTTAAATAACCATTGCAGCTTAAGGTTGAAAGTGTTGACACTCCGTCCACTAGTAAAGGCAAGGGGAAGCTGAACAAGTGAAGACTTGTTTTAATTATTGAATGAATTGTAATGAGACTTTAAGTTATGTTTTTATTTTCCGCATTATATGTTTATGTCAAGGTTAGATTAAACCCTGCGATATTTTGGACAAGGTTGTAATTCCTTTTAAGGAAGATTTTATTATTTATTCAATGTTGTAATTTATTTAACATTCTTTATTATTGGGTATATGTATGTTTTATTTAGAAAGTGAGCACCAAATTGTGTAGAAACGAAGTACCCGGATTTGGGGGTGTCACACATGCTCTAGCGCCGGAGGTAAAGCTACCCCATAGGCGACTTCTCCAATTCTTCGTAGCACCTCAAAGGGTCCAATGAACCTCGGGCTCAATTTTCCCTTTTTACCAAATCTGATCTTTCCCTTCTAGGGAGAGACCTTTAAAAATACAAAGATACCCGATTCAAACTCAACATTCTTGCTGTGTGGATCGGCGTATTTCTTCTGCCTATCCTGAGCCGCTACTAATCTTATCCGAATTACTTTAACCTATCTCTGATGTCTGCTGTACCAACTCTAGACCTAGCAATTGTCTCTCACCAACTTCATCCCAGTACAGTAGAGTTCTGCACTTTCTACTGTACAACGCTTCGTAAAGCGGCATACCAATACTAGCATGGTAACTATTGTTATAACCAAATTCTACAAGCGGTAGATGATCATCCCAATTGCCTTTAAAATCCATGACGCATGCTCTTAGCATATCCTTTAATGTCTAGATTTTCCTTTCTCTTTGCCCGTCAATATGAGGGTGATAAGCTGTACTCATTCTCAACTGTGTTCCCATGCATTCTTGTAGTCGCTTCCAGAAATTTGATGTGAAGCGCGGATCGCGGTCAGAGACAATCGACACTGGTACTCCGTGCCTCGAAACAATCTCTTTCACATATAAATTTGCCAACTGATCTAGATTAAATCTGATTCTGATCGGAAGAAAGTGGGAGAATTTCGTCAATCGGTCAACGATAACCCATACTGCGTTATAACCTTTTGGGTCGTCAAAAGGTCAACCACGAAATCCATCGTAATATGTTCTTATTTCCATTATGGGATCTCTAGAGGTTGTAGCAAACCACTCGGTCTTTGATGTTCTGCCTTCACTCTTTGACTGGTCAAACACTTGGCAACACAATCGACAACGTCTCTCTTTATATTCGGCCACCAAAAATGCTGTCGTAAATCCTGATACATCTTTGTACTTTCAGAATGGATGGAGTACCGTGAACTATGAGCCTCGCTTAAAATGTCCTCCTTGATCTCTGGTACTGGCGGTACCCAAATTCTACTCTCAAATCTCAATAATCCCTCGCTATCCATCTTGAATTTAAGTTCAGTCCCTTCAGATATCTTTTTCTTTGCTTCCTCACATTCCTTATTTAGGATTTGAGCTTCCTTAACCTTATCTAATAGAGTTGTACCAGCTTGTATCTGGAACAGTTTCTCATCGGTCTCCATCGGATATCTCACTTCTAACTCCAACTTTTCCATTGCTGAAATCAGCTCTTCTTGCGCTGTTAACCTCATCAATTTCTCCCGACCCTTTCTACTTAAGGCGTCAGCTACTACATTCGCTTTACCCGGGTGGTATAAGATATCACAATCGTAGTCCTTAATTAGTTTCAACCATCTTCTTTGACACATATTCAGATCTTTTTGGGTGAAAATATATTTCAGACTTTTATGGTCTGTATATATTTCACACTTCTCTCCATAGAGATAGTGTCTCCAAATCTTCAAGGCGAATACCACCGCAGCCAATTCAAGATCGTGGGTTGGATATCCCTTCTCGTAATCTTTCAACTGTCGTGACGCATATGAAAGCATAAGCACACAGCCTAGCCCTTTATGCGACGCGTCACTATATACCACAATGCTTCCTGTGTCATCTGGAAGGGACAACACAGGTGATGTACTCAACCTTTTCTTAAGTTCTTGGAAACATTCCTCGCACTTTTCCGTCCAAACGAATTTCACCGATTTCCTGGTCAAATTCGTTAGAGGAGTTGCGATCTTGGAAAAATTCTAAATGAATCTTCTGTAATAACCTGCTAATCCAAGAAAACTTTTTACTTCCGACGGTGTTTTCGGCTGATCCCAATTCATCACATCTTCAACTTTTGAGGGATCTACCGAAATTCCGTCCTTATCAATTACATATCCAATAATTTGCACCCTTTCAATCCAGAACTCACATTTCGAGAATTTGGCGTACAACTTCTTTCTTCTCAATGCCTCTAATATCACCTTCAGGTGTTCTACATGTTCCTCCTTAGTCTTCGAGTACACTAAAATATCGTCGATAAAGACCACCACGAATTTGTCCAAAAACGGCTTGAAAACTCCGTTCATTAGACCCATAAATGTTGCAGGCGCATTCATTAGACCAAATGACATAACCAAAAATTTGTAGTGACCATACCGAGTCCGAAATGCTGTCTTTGGAACATCTTCTGGCCTCACCTTCAGCTGATGATAACCACTCCTCAGGTCTATCTTCGAGAAATATCTCGCTCCCTTCAATTGATCAAACAGATCATCAATCCTTGGCAACGGATACCTGTTCTTAATGGTAACTGTAAGACCCCATCTTTTATGAATAAAGATTTAATTTTCTTTATATATTATTTCGAAATAGTAAGGTGTTGATTTGATAAATGTGAAAAATTATGGGTGAAATGTGCAAATATTTTAAAATAAGCAAGTGGTTATAAAATATTCTTGTTGTCGGGGAATATTCGTTTGGTCGTGAAATATTCTTGTTGTCGGGGAATATTCGTACGACGGCGCAGCTATTTGTGGGCCCCACAACGGAATAACTGTAGGATATAGAAAGCGACAGAAATAACCTTTTTATAAAATAACGGCGTAGTTGTTACCGTTAGTACTGTTGAAATACCCGGTGGTTAAAATACAGTAATACGCGGTGTTGCACAGTATTTTGAATTATTGATTCTTACGTGAGAAGGCACTTACTCAATTAATATTATAGTAATTAATGTTCAATTTTTTATATTATTGATTCAATAATTGCATGATATTTTATTGATTCAATAATTGCTACGTTGATATTTTATATCAATAATTGCTACGTTGCTATTTTATATGCTTGATTCAATAATTGGTACAGTTGATATTTTGTATTATTGATTCAATAATTGTCACTGCACAGTATTTCACATTATCAACTCAATAATTCATATTATTTGAATAATATTATTAGATAGCATTATTGACAATGTCTAAGGAAGTTCTGTCTAGGAGGGGTTATTTAATTGCTCGCCAGTAAAGAGAAATCCTTATCGGAAAGCCCCCTCTTTCCTGAGAATGACCTAGTTGTCAATATTATAGTTTTGTAATATTATTTGTGAATAATTAATTATTGATTTATATGATAAGGAAATATTTATTTTGTAGATATAAAAGAAGGAATTAGCGCTGATGTGTTTTTATCAGTATTTTGGTGTGGAAAATCATCTGTTTATGAATTTCGAATAATTTATATTTGGAATTTGGAAAAACTTCCTTCTACAAAGTTGTAGAGAATTAAATTTCCTATAGAAGGACATAGAATTTGTATTTTTATGACAAAAGGGCTATTTATTATGAATTATTGAAGTTTCAGAAAATAAATATTTTTTTAATAGGAGGCGGGCCCCACTTTTGGTTGTGGCTGATGGCTTTCTTTTGGTCATGAGGCGGCTGAAATTTTAAAAAATAAAATATTATTTTATTAATTTAGTCTACTTTGGCATCTTAAATTTTTCCTATAAATAGGGTGCTTAGGTTAGAATTGAAAATCACACCAGAATCAGAAGTTTTCTCTCTCTATAATATCGAGCGTATTTTTGTGAGTATTTAGATACTTTGAGTATTACTATTTAGTGCAAGTTTTATTCGATATTATATCCGATATTCCAGTCAGAAGTACTATTCTTTTGAGGTAAGGGATGTTATTTTCTTTCGTAATCGATGTTATTCTTTTCAATATCATTATACCAAAATATTGTCATGGATTTTATTATGAAATTCTTACTTTTTCCGTCAGAGTTACTATTCACGTATACGGGCACTATTCACGGAAAATTAAATTTTCTTCTATATGTCCAAGTTGCTTGTTAAAGTTCTTATCTTTGATTGGATCTAAGTTTTGAGCTTCATTCTTGAATTTTGCTCCACAAAGTATTATTATGGAATATTCTTGAACTTGAATAAACTAAAATACGAATCCTTAATCTTATCCTTTATTTCACCGGATTCGTTATTTATATGTTTTTCATCATCCTCAGTCCTAAAAGGTGATATAACTGAATATCTTTGGCCTGTAGAGCAAAGATGAATAATTACCTAATGAATATCTTTGGCCGTAGTGCAAAGATGACAGGTGTTGAGATGAACATGACCACTGATGATACAAATGAATATCTTTGGCCTGTAGTGCAAAGATGAATATTTGATTTGAGATATATATTGATTGATGTTACAGGGATAAAATATTGATGATGGACTTTTAAATCATAGAAGATAGTAGACTTCATTCTTTACTTAACTCTTCTAATAAATGATTATTTCCGCTGCGAATATTAATCTAAAACTTGTTGTTAATAATATTTTATCTGATTTATTGAAGGCTAACGATAATTTATTTTCCATTATCTTAGTCATAATATTCTTTACTGGGCTAGTTGAGTTCACCCTTTTCATTTGTTGTCCTCTTCAGAAAATTAGAACGTTGTGGGAACTAGTCAGGAGACAGAGTGATGGTCCGAGTTAGAGCAGTAGTAGTCCTCGTTATTTTTATAAAATAGTGGGATAATAATTGTAATAAATAAAGAATGAATTTGAATGTTAATATTTCGTATTATATACGATTTGTATTGACACTCACAGTTGTGTGGTCGTATTTTGCACGACCGTGTGATATAAAGTTTGTATTTGAATTCTATACCATGTATTTGGCGACTCAGAATGGGTTGGGTTGACTGGACCTATTCTGGGGGTGTCACAGTAACCTTGTTCAACTCTCTATAATCGATGCAGAGCCGCATCGTCCCATCCTTCTTCTTAACAAATAACATCGGCGCTCCCCACAGCAATACGCTTGGTTGAATATACTTCTTGTCTAGTAGCTCTTGTAGCTGAACCATCAATTCGTTCATTTCTACCAGAGCCATCCGGTACGGTGCCTTCGATATTGGAGCCGTTCCTGGAGCCAAGTCGATCACGAATTCTATTTCCTTAGTCGGCGAAAGTCCTGGCAGATCATCTGGAAACACGTCTACGAAGTCCCTTACGACTGGTATTTCCTCAAACTTTGGATTCTCTTTATGACTATCGACTATGTAGGGTAAATATCCTACACAACCTTGTCTTAATAACTTCTTGGCCTGCATCATCGTCATACAACTCGCTTGTCTAGGTGACTTGCTGCCATAAAACACAACCTTTGACGGGGTCATAAGTTTAATACATTTCTTCTGGAAATCAATTACAGCCCCATAATTGAATAACTAATCCATTCCCAGAATAACGTAAAATTCCCCAAGTTTAATCGGGATAAGATCTATGTTCATAATATTACCCTTAATATCCACCCTACAGTTCTTGTGTATATACTTAATAGGAATCACTTCCCCATTCGCAATCTCTATGTTCATAGGATATTCTAACTCGTCCTTATGCAATTTTAAGTTCTTTGCAATTCAAACCCTTCTTGGGCCTGTCGACGATTTTGTCTTCTTCTTGGCGGCATATTTCTCGTAAGATATATGCTTATTAGATCTTTATTCAATCTCTTAAATACTTAAGACTTAACTTAAATATTTAACATAACCACTTAACACATGTTATCTCAAATAAACTCTGATATTTTGTTTAATCAAAAGTTTTAAACATATTACGATAGCATCTCTGCTATTTACATCAACTATCCCGAGGTAAAGAATCTTCAGGATTTAAATCATCATAATATTCCTTTGTTTATAATCACATCAGAATTTACATTATTAACTTTTAGTTAAGCATTCACATAATCTTACTGTTCCTATCACGGCGTACTAAGGCGTCGAACAGCTTCGCTACGCTCTTCCTCCATAATGTGGGACATAGTCCTGCGATCTAGCATATACCAAGGCAGTCCCTCGAACTGAACTGGATAGCTCATTACCCGATCCTGGGCCTTATCAATCGCATTCTGAAATGTGTAGTACGTCTCCTCAATCTTAGCCTTCTTCGCACGATCATTATCTTTAACAATCTGCACATCGTGAAGCCCTCACCCAAGCATCCTCTGCTATGGTAGGCTTCGATGATTTCTCTTTAATATCGTTCTTCAGTTTCATTATATTTAGCACACTTCGAGTCTCTAATAGTATTCAATATAGTATACTGAATGATTTTCACAAACAACCAACAAACTAGTTTTCCGTCTCGTCTACATTGTCTTTCACAGCGAGTTAGATCGGTTGCTAGTTCGTATTAACCGCCGCTCTCTGATGGAATCGTTTAGCCCAGATACTATATCTATACCACTACAGACTACGACCGTACTAAATTATAAACTTAACTTATCTGAAATATTAATTCTCATTACCCAAAATTGGCTCATACTCCCGAATAGTATCCCATAACTTTATGTTACGGTCATATAGTTCATCGTAAATCTTAGCACTGATAGGGTTCGGTGGGAACTCTTTAGGATCTTTATCCTCCTCGGCTACTTCAGCCTAAATCTCTATCTCCTTAGAGTCCTCCTCTGATTCAAACATCGGCTCATGCTCCCGACCAACAACTGTGATCAAAGGAGATGGCTCTCGTCGAACTAACTTCTCCCAAATTGTATAGATGTCTCAGGACTCCTCCTCAGTAGCCACTCGGGGTATAACATTCCTAGGCTGACTGGATCCTCCTACATCCGACATCCTGATAATCGAATTTTAAGTCTTAGTTATTAAGTGATGCTAATCGATACTCTAGCAAGTATATAAATATAAACACATAGCATATAAAGTAATTTATTATCTTTCTTAGAACTCAATCAGTGTTATCATTACTATGTTCTCGAAAGCTACTATCCTAAGGTTTTCACCCACCTAAGGTTCATAACCTACGACTCTGATACCAACTTGTGACACCCCCAAATCCGATATCTCAATTTCCACATGATTTGGTGTTCACTGTTAAAATATCATATGACTATCTACCCATAAATAATGAAATTCATTTAATAGATAAATAATCCATCATCTCCCTATAATAGGGTTACAACATCTGAAATAGTAAATACATAATCAATCCCAAGTTATACTTAACCTTAAATCTCTGTTGCGGAAACGTAAACAAATAAGTCTTAATCATGATACATAAGTCTTGAACTTTAACATTTTCAATAACACAACAAGTCTTCAACACTTGTTAACTTTTTCTTTGCCCTTGCTACTGGAAGGCTAATCACATCATTCATTCTTAGCTGCAATGTTATTATGCAAGAGTAAGCATGACTGCCTGCAAGTATAACAATATGACAGTATAATAACATGCGAGTGAATTAAAGAAATCTGAATAACAGAAAGCTTGACTTTTAAATTAAGAATCAAAATTACCTCTGAGGGCCATAAGACCTTGAACCATGTCCTAGGTTGTCAAGTATATTAACCTTTAAACCTTTAACAGTCATAAGACTATGGACTTTACTTCTCGTACTTAGGGGGATCAACCCTTCGTACCAATATTGTGCACAATACCTCAACGCTTAAAGCATCATCAATTCCATATATTAGGGTTGTTCATCTCAATTTGACATCAGAGTCCACACCAAATAAAGTTTGGTTTAGATAAACTCCATAATAGTTCTCAAATTTAGAACGTTCATCAACTATGGACCAGTCGAATCAATAAGAGTTCGCTAGTCTTAAAAGATTCAATAATAAATGATATTCAACTTGAATAATAACTTCTCAAGAGTATACAATCGAATAAGTATTGTATAACTGAAGTGATACTTTTAAAAGAATCATAACATCTCATATAAAATCTTGAACTTGAATAATCAAAGATAAGAACTTGCTCGATATAGAATTTAAGTCTATAACTTGCTCAATGTAAAGATTTGAGTTTAGGATACTTGCTCAACAATAATAAGTTAGGGATAGAATACTTTCCTTGTGCGTAAGCTACAAATCTAGTTACAATTCAATTCTTCAATGTCCTACACATTACATTATGTATACGATGTCGATTAGTTTCATAACTTTTATGTTCAACTGTTGAACTTTTCATTTAAATTTAACTTACAACTTGGTTCTAAGTGATAACTTATTAACTAATCATATAACATAAGTATTAATTCACAATATGCTTATCACATAGGTATAATCTTTTAAACAATCATAATCAAGTTTTACAATCACAATATTCAAATTCACACTTAGTTTGTTTACTTGAATCTTCACATTATCTTATACATGTCAATAGCTTAGTTTATTAACATGAACTTCACATCATATAATATGTGTTAATAACATGTTATAGAATAGCATTACATGTTCATCAAGTTCTCAAATATGTTATAGCATAGTATTACACTTGGCACGACGTTTCGATGTTCATTCGTCGCAGGCCCGATTCATCCCTCTTGTGTACGCTTAACATGCGCATACAACTTGTCTAAAACATCATTGATAAATGTTAAATATCATTATGCTTCATAATATACATGTTTTATAACTTAGAAAAATATCTTTTATCATCGAGAGCACTACACTTGCGTGCGTACATGTTCGACGCCCTCTGATTGCCTCCGAATATGCATCAGTCACAAAGATGGCAAATTTAACCCCTTTTAACGATTTCAAATCAAAAAACTTAAAGAATGAAAGTTGTAGGTATACTCGTTATCTTTTTGAATTATTCTGAATCGCCTTTATCGAAGTTCGTATGAAGAAGTTATACTTATTTTACTACAGCAGGTCAAAACAGTCTTGAAAACCAAAAAAAACCTCCCGGACAGCACCCACCCCCGCTGGGGCAGGGCTTTAGGTCTGTGAGGACCCACTGGGGTGGGGCATGCTGCTGGTACATTTTCTGGTACGCGATTTTGACACTTTATTAGCCCAATAATCCCAATTAAATGTAAATCAAACTAGTGCCGTGATTTCTATGAAGTATAAACTTCATAGAAACATCATACAATGTTATTAACATGTTTTTAACATCTTAAATCATGCAATTACTCAAATCAAATCATGAAATTTCACCACTCTTGGCGTTCTTGATAGTTTTGAAGAAAAACATAAAATTTGACGTCACAGATTCGTTATAACTCTGAATCTGTCCGTTCAAAGTTTGGTTTCTTTATTTAAACATGTATTATCATAATCAAGTGTCAATTTTAAGTTAGACATATGGTTAAAGCAGTTAATCCATATGGGTTGTTCCTACCACATTCATACTCTGTAATCCATGAAACCCCAATTTAATCAAAATCCCATGGTCTGATCACTGTAAATTCATGCATACATGATATAACACGTGATATTAACATATACATATATCTATATGATAATATCTTACTTTAATTATCAAAATAGTTCTTTAACAGAGAGTTTTAAAAACACGTAAATGAAAACTCTGTAACTTTTTTAAAAACTCAATTAAGGCAAAATTATATAGTTTTAATAACTGTAATTCATGTATACATGATATATAATATGTTATTAACATATACTAATATATATATATAATCATATCATACTTTAATTCTCAACATAATTTTTCACAGAGAACTTTTAGACTAAGTAAATGAAAAATATAAGAACATGAATCTAAAATTAAAGATGAAGGAATTACCCTTGTTTGTTTGTAGAAAAATATATATGTTAATTCTTCAATCTATTCTTAATCAATTCTTCTCTCAATTTCCTATATCTTTTCTCTATGTTTCTTCTCTTTGATAATTTCTCTCTGACTCTAATATGAATATCAAATGTCTGATATGATATAGGTATATTAGTATATACGTATAAATTTAGTGGTCAATTAATAATAACTGCCCAACTCCCCTTAAGGCCACATTTGGTCTTCCTCTTATTCCTCCATTCTGATTATTTTAATTAACTAGTTTAGTATATAGTTAATTGTCACACTACGAATTAACCAATTAATTTTATGTAAATCAATTAAATAAAAATCTAATAAAATCACATTGAACCACATTGTCACATAATTAATATTCTCCTTTATTAATTATGTCAATTCAATAAATTTCCAATTAATTATTAAATTAATTAGAATAATATTATCATTAATTAAATAAATCATTTAATTAAATATGCTCCATTAATATATACTTTGAACTATAAAGTTACCATACATTAATTTAATTAATATTGCACATATAATTAAATTAATTTACCACACTCTCATGAATTAATTATTTAACTCAATAATTAAATTATTAAAATATTTATTTAATTCAATAAATATTTAAATAAATTTACAAAATTCTCGTTCGTCACACTTCTCTTCCTGACATTTCAGTTTCCATTTTAGCACCCTGAATTATTCATTTCAAAAAGCTGAAATACCCTTTTTACGAAAATACCAAATCAGCATATTATTTTTCTATCCTTTGGCCACACATATATACATATATTCCATACACAAAAAGAATTTTTCTAGAATTTTTCAACTCTCTTAAGTATTTTTCAAAAATCCATTTCTAGCTAAATACTTAAGAAATTAGCTACCTCACGCTTAACTCCAGAAATTCCCAATTCTTGGTGAGATCTTACACATGTTAATGTGGACATCCAGTTTAAATTTCGTGGCCATTGGAGTTATACAACTCCGGTTATAGCGATTTTTGTCGAAAAAATACAAATATTAAAATGGTCATAACTTGGTCAATTTAAGTCAGAATATGCTCATTTTTAAACAAAAGCTACTTTATCTTATATATTTTCATGTTCCAAAAGATTTGAATTTATTACATTAACTAAGTGTACGAAACTGCCCTTAGAAAAAAGTGGCAGCAGCTTTTTGTCCCTTTTTCAGTTTTGGCATTTTTTGCTAAAATCAGTACACGCGAAAAATCTATAAGGGATTTTTCATTGATTCAACTTGAAAAAGTTAGAAGACTTGTATATCTAACTCCAAAAATTGACCACACTAAAAAATTCAAAATACACTAGGAGATATGGTCGTTTGAATTTCATGTTGCGTTTTCTAAAAATCTAATTTTTTTCATCTTTTATGATTTCTAAGAAAACTTCTATAACTCACATAATAACCAACATAACCCATCATTAAAATATCATAACACACACTAATATCTCATATATCCATGGATCTACCTATGATCCATGATCTAATACCTCAAATAATTACCAAACACAAGATAAACACAACCAAGGCTAAGAAAAATTAAGTTTTCTAACTTTTGAAAAACTTATTCCTTATTCCATACTTTAGATCTAACTTTTGATCATCAAAAGGTTTAGATCTAAACATGAAACACTATTAATCACACATACCTAAGATTTTAACCTTAAGATCAAAACTTTATAAAAATCAAAACTCAAATCAAACAAAAAAGAAATTAAACTACATAAGTAAAAATCATTTATACTTTAGCTTGATTCCTCTTCTTCTTTTTCCCAAGATTTGCTTAGGAAACTATGAAATATCAAAATTCTCCCTCTCTCCTCTCTTAAGGTGGCCGAACTCCACCCCATCTCTCTCTCTTGTTTCTTTTTTTTGCTTTCTCTTTTTTAGATTAGGAAATGAAATAAAGTGAAATGAAATTGGTATATTTAATTTACATAAAGTTATAAGACATAGATATATAACTTATATCTATACTCCATCTACAACTCTTGCATTCCCTCTCACTCTCTCTCATTACGGAAGTTATTACTTACAAGTTATCCCAAAAATGTTGTCTCCTTTCATTAAGTGACACCTAGCAAAGTGGTTGAACCACTAAAGCAAAGGTAATCATTCATGCATCTTCCACTCTTCCCTCCTTGTATATATCCGGCCAAGTGTCCCTTATCCATCCAAATTGGTTTTATATTATGATTTATTAAATGACTATAATACCTTTCCTTAAGTGGGCTTACTTTGGGTTTTTAATTAAATTCTTTTGGGCTTGCACTTTTCCTTGTTTTGCTTACTAAATAAATTGGGCTTGGACTTTCCCCCATAATTAAATTGGACTATTATAATACTTACCACATACATGATATATTGGGCTAACTTAATAATTTAAGTGATCTTAAATCAATTATTTACAAGTCCAATGCTTAAATAAATAATTGGGCTACTTATTTAATTCCTTGGGCCATAAAATTAATTTAGTTCCATACTCTCTAATTTTATCTTACCCTAATTATTTAGTTAGTGTTTCCATTACACACCTTTGTAAATAAATTCTTTACTCATATATCTTTAATTTCATAACCCAATTAGACTTGCTTTACTTAGGTTGTAAAATTAATTATTTAAGATGTACAAAATAAATCTCTTAGGGTTAGTATATTTTTTTAAATACTAACATTCTCTCATATTATAATTCCTTTGGTTATTTAATTACCATACCTAATATATATATTAGGTCACCAAACTTTATAGGTATCGTAGTACCTTATCCTTAATATTCCTTCAAATACATATAGGTTTATTTTTAGGATTTTGAAATTTTGTAACCCATATTTTATCTATTCCATTTAAATTGTAAACCATATAGGTTATTCTTAAATTTTTTAATATATCCTCAAATTTTTATCTAGGTTTTATTCTTTTAACCTTTATTTAAATCATTTAAAATCTTATAAATTTTTGGGTTGTCACATACGCAGTGATAGTAATTTTAGACATTGTAAAATTCTGTAAATAAATGTGTAATTTTTTTTCGCTAAATAATAAATTTGTAATTGACAACATTATAACATATATTCTTTTATTAATTACCAAAATAAATTAGGTCTTGTTTTATATTGGTATCTCCCACTATTTTCTTTAAACTATATTACGCTCAATATATAGTTCGACAAATCTAATTAAAGATTTGCTAGTGAGAATAAGAATCACATTTCAAATGTATATAGCCTTGTGTGTGCACAGCAAACTATATATAAATAAATAGGTAGACAACTCTTGTCAATTACATTATCATGTAACTCCTTGTATCTTGCCTCTTAGATCATAATGGTCAATTGTGTGCACATCCGAACCAAAACGATCTAAGTTAAGTCATACATAGCACTTCCATATATTCAAAAGAAAAACACTTTCCTTGTGTATGCCCAAAAAAACAGAATCGTTTAGTCTATTTATAAGCATTAAATGTGATAAAACAACAACTCAAATATTTAATACTCGCATTGTGTGTGCACAACAAACTCATATTAAATACTCTATTATTTTACCATGCTAGAAGGCAACGTTCAATATTCCAAATATCTTTGAACGCTTAGGACTTAATATAAATTCTTTGAGGGGTTTGTTATTGTTTGTCTCATCTTGTTTAACGCGCATGCACACACACACACACACACACACACACACACACATATATATATATATATATATAAAATACGCGTTATATTAATTAACATGCAAAGCATGTTGCATAATATAATATAATATATATATATATATATATATATATATATATATATATATAATAGTATGAGCATGCCTATAGAATACTATATTCTACCTATATTGATTATGGACTTTTATTATAGTTTGGTTCACTAGAGCCACCAAGTGAACCAAGAGGTCAAACCTAGGGTTGCAAAAATTAAATTTAAATATAACTATTATATTTAAATTACGGGCTCCATTACAAACGGGTCTTCACGCGCTCTTTGCTCCTTGATCTACAATTCTTCAAGTAATTCTAACTAATCATATTACATAAACTATTTATATTAAATAGAAACCTTGATCAGTAGTCATGGGGAAGTACATAAGAGGGAGATATAATTTACATTAAGAAAAATTAGAAAAGACGAGGTACGCATACCCCATTTATAAAACTCATACATTCATGCATCTAATTAAAATAAAAGCCAATCAAATTGGTCAATAGTCTATAATCAACCCTATTTTTTATCATATGCATCAATAAATAATATTCATCTCATGAATAAATAAATCATTCCATATATGTAATAATATCATTTAATGGGCAATTAAAATTTATTATAAATTCAATTTTGAAACAAAATAAACTCATTTATTTTAATCAAAATTTAAATCATGATAAACTTCTTTATTTTATGTTATCCAATATTAAATAAAAATAAACTACTTTATTTTTATTCAAATTTCAATTCAAAATAAACTCTTTTATTTAAATTAATAAGAAATCCAATTTCAAGTACAAAATAAACTCCTTTATTTTAACTTAAAATTGTTAGAAAAATAAAATATATTGAATCCTATTCCTTATCAAAATTAAACATCTTTAATTTTAGGAAACATGGAATTCTATTCCATATGTGAATAAACTCCTTTATTCTAGAAAACATGGAATCATATTCTATATCCAAATAAATTCATTTATTCTATTTTTGAAAAACTGCACAAAAAATTAAAATTTTGAAATTATGTTGGATCGGGGCGCCTCGCGCCCTGCGCCGCCACAGGCGTGCCCCGCGCAACCCTTACAACATCCGGCGCGCCCCGCGCCGCTACTGGCGCCCCCTACGCCGCAGCGTTTTTCTGGACTTTTTGTTTTCTTGCAAATCGAGATTTTTGATCATTTCTTCCAAAAAAATATGATTATATACAACAAATTATGCCCAATAAATTGTTCCAAACATATACCCATACATATAAGGAATCAAAATAATTATAACTCACATAAAGGTTTGGCTCTGATACCACTCTTAGGTTTGTAAGATTCATGAACACAATTAAAATGCATAAAATAAGCGAAAGCGTAAAAAATCAGAGTTTTAAAATTTTACAAACCATATACCCGGATCATCTTTTATGCACAGTTATTAATTAAACGAAATAAATGGAGATTAGATTCATACCCTTGTAGAAACTAGCTTCCTCAGGTACGAGTTCAACTCCAATTCGTTTCGCGTTCAACTTAAATCCACCGGGATGATTCCTTCCTTTGATCAACGTTAACCACCCAAGTGTTTGGCTTCTAGAGGTGATCCACCAAAAAAGAATAAGAATTCAAGAAGATGGTGTTTGGCTAAATCCTAGTTTCTATCTCTATAGAAAAGGTGTACTCTCCCAACTCTTGGAAAAATCATTAACCGCAAATCAAAATAAAACTATTCTTATTTATAGATGTAGGCAACCTTCCTAAACAATTTAGGATTAGTGTTTCATATTAATTAATTAAACTCATTTAATTAATTAGGCTTCCCAATCCTATTGGGAATAACTAATTAAACTCTTTAATTAATTAGCCTCTTAATCTTATTATGAATATATATGAGAGAGTATCTTATTAATTAATTCTCATACTCCTTTAGGAATTAAATAATAATAATAATAATAATAATAATAATAGTAATAATAAAAATAATAATAATAATTATAAGACTTCTCTTATTAATTTATATTTAATATTTTCAAAATATTAAATAATAAATATTAAGATATTTAATTTATTCTATCACCATAGATTAAATTAAATATACTTAACTTATTATTACGATTTATGTCATTTGATTCTTTAATAAATATTCTTCCTTTTATGGTGTGACCTTTTAGGTTCTCCATATTAAATCGCTTGTGAATAAATCAATTAGAATAATTCTAATATTATTTAAATAAATAAATTAAACTAATAAATCATTTAAATAAATAATATTTATTCTACAATAAGGATAAGTCTCCTTAGCGATCAATGACTATCCAAATAATATAGATTTTAACATTAATCATAAAAAAACCTTTGAGTAAATAGTTACCGTATAATTCAATCCTTCCACCATACAATGTCCCAATTAAATATAAGACATGAAATTATTGTCAAGTCTTAATTTATTTATTTATATGTATTTTGATTCTTAAATGCAAAACTCCAAACAATGTAAATTAGAAACTCCTTTCTAATTTTATTCCACCTTGGCCAAGGATTCCTGGGTTGTCATGTACCGAATCACATAGGAAATATCTCTTCTTTTACTAAGGGTGGTAGTTTCTTTTATGATCATTCATTATGTCCATATATAACTTATTACACCCAAGCATATCCTTTGATATACCCTAAGGGTCTTAAGGGACATGTCAAAGTATAACTTATCATATATAAGATACTATGATGATCTCAAATCTAATGATCACTTGTACTACTATCACTACAAGAATTCCTATTGACAGACAAGTAAAACTCCATTATGTATTTCTTAGCGAGCCACGTTCAGTGAACTTATTCTCTAATAAGCAACTACAAACTTGTTTTAGTGTCTCCACATAAATGATCATGAGATCGATCATCCTCATTCAATGAGCGAGCAACGTATGCACGTACCAATCTATCCGGATTCACTAATCTCCTTTTTAGTAATCCAACGATTGGGAACAATTTTAATTTTAAGCTATCTAAGAATTTAGATCTCATTAGCATGATCATCATCATAATTCTTAAAGTATTGCTTAAAACTATGGATTTATCACATATTATAATAATAGCATCATATAGATAATTAAATATCTTTAATTAAATAATACTTTTATTAATAAATGAATAAGATTGTTATAAAGAATATGATTTATCATCAAACATAATTGGCATGTGTTCATATTACATTCACCTTCGTGCTAGCTCTCCGCTTCAATTCTCCCAAATTGATGTCAAAACTAGGGTATGAATGATGATAATCCATCTTTATTCTTTTTCCTTCTATTTGCCTCTTTATTCCTCCCTAATTCGCGTTTAAAATCAAGCACCAAAATATCCTTAGAGTCCTTACTCCATCTTGGAAACCTTCACTAACTACCGCGCAATCCGCCCTGACGGGTGTTTTGTACTGAGAATCTGATAGAATGCGACCCCCGCTCTAGCGGGTGTTTTGGCTTGTGAAAGCCCATTTCGGCGGGTATGCTGGCTGAAAACGGCGAAATCTTGCCTTTAAGTCCTACTTTCCATCCAATCCAGTTTCTGCAACACATCAGTAGTAATAAGGAATTAATCTTGAAAAGTAATCGATTCGTAGGTTTAAAACCAACTCATCAGTAGTGCCCTCGGTCATCTGAGATCGGAAGAGCTCCTTAGATATCTGATATCTAGCAGTCCTACTTTCCTCACCATACAAATCCTTGAGGTGCATGAGTATAGTTGAAGCTTCCATAGTTTCATGCCAACGCAAGAGGCTCGTTACTCAACGATGCGAGCATGATGCATTGAGTCACGATTGCATCATCATGCCACTTTATAAAAGTAGCAATCTCTTCCTCAGAGGTTGTGTCTGCAACAGTTGCAGGGACGGGTGAATTTAGTACATAAGAAATCTTTCTAGCAGTGAGAACAATTCTCAGATTCCTTAACCAGTCCGTGTAATTTGGTTCGGTAAGTTTGTTAGCATCAAGTATGGTACGCAGTGATATTAGTGAGTTTGACTTTTTTTCAAATTCTACATGTGAAATAGACAACATTTTAGCATATATTCATTTAATTAATCACTAAAATAAATTAGGTCTTTATTTAAATTGGTATCTCCCACTATTTTTATCAAACTATATTAGCCTTAATATATAGTTTGACAAATCTAATTAAAGATTTGCTAATGGGAATAAGAATCTCATTTCAAATGTATATAGCCTTATGGTGACACAACAAACTATATATAAATAAATAGGTAGACAACTATTGTCAATTACATCACCATGTAACTACTTATATTTTGTCTCTTAGATTATTTTGATCAAGTGGTGACACATCCGAATCAAAATTATTCAAGCTAAGTCCAACCAATCACTTCCATATAAGTAAAGAGAAAAACATTGTCCTTATGATGACATAACAAAACAACATCGTTCAATTTCTTTATAAGCATCAAATGTGATAAAATAACATCTCAAAAATTAAAATAAACCTTTTGGTGACACAACAAACTTATAATGAGTAATTAACACTATCGTTTTTATCATGCTAAAAGGCGACGTTTGATATTTCAAATATCTTTAAACATTACAACTTAATATAATTTTTTTGAGGGTTTTGTTATTAATTGTCTCATCTTGTTCATATATATTAAATACGCGTCATATTATTTCATATGTGAAATGTGTTGGATAATATATATATAGTAAAACATACACACAGAGAATACTATATTCTACCCGAATTGATTATGAACTTTTATTCTATTTTGGTTCACTAGAGTCACCAAGTAATCCAAAAGGTCAAACCTAGGGTGCAAGAACTGAATTTAAATATAACTATTACATTTAAACCCGGGCTCCATTACAAACGGGTCTTCAAGTGCTCCTTGCTCCTTGCTCTCCAATTCTTAATGTAATTCTAACTAATCTTATTACATAAACTATTTATAATAAATAAAAATATTGATCATCAGTCAAGGAGAAGTATATACGAGTCAGATGGAATTAACATCAAGAAAAACTAGAGAAGACGAGGTACGCAGACCCCATTTATAAAAACTCATTCATCATGCATTCTTATAGAATAAAATCCAATCATCCATTGGTCAGTAGTCCATAATCAATTTTATTTATTATCATACATATCACTATATGCATCAATAAATAACATTCATCTCATGAATCATAAAACCATTACATATATGCATCTATATCATTTAATGGGCTAAAGTTTGCTAAAATTTAGTCTTGAAACAAAATAAACTTTTTTATTTTAATTAAAATCTAAATTAAAGTTAAACTCCTTTAATTTTAGCAATCCTGGAATCCTATTCCAGATAAAATAAACATCTTTATTTTGAACTTATTCTAATTAAATAACCATTTATGTTAATTGAAGAAAAACAAATTTTTCATAAATTGCAGACTAGTGCGGCCACGCCTAGAATGAATTGGGAATCGGCGGGGCCGCGCTGCAACCCCATAAACGTTTTTTGGGTTTGGGCACTACCGCGCTGCGTAACAGAATTTGAAAACTTCATTTTTGCCTAGGAAATATTTCTCAAAACACATACCCATACATACATAGAATCATCAAAATGGATAATTAGCACAAGATTAGGCTCTGATACCATAGTTAGGTTTGTATATAATGCGAGCATGCAATCAAATTACACAAATATAGCGGAAGCGCGATAAAACTGAATTTTAAAATTTTATACAAACCATCACCATGATCTTTCCTTGTGCTCAATTATCAATTATATGAAAGAGATAGAGAATCAGAATCATACCCTAGTAGAATTGTGCTTCCTCAAATACGAGTTCAACTCCAAATCCTTTGTGTTCTCCTTGAATTCACCGGTTAGATTCCTTCCTTTAATGAACGTTAGTCACCCAAGTGTTTGGCCTCTAGAGGTGATCCACAAAGGAATAATATTTATTCAAGAAGATAACTGTTGGCAAAACCCTAGTTTCAATCTCTACAGAATTTGCAAGTACTCTCCAACTATTGGAAGTGTGTCTTACCCTAACCCATAATAAGACTCATCTTATTTATAGATGTAAGCAACCCTCCTAAACTATTTAAGAATAAGGTTTTATTTTTGTGATGCCCCCAAATTCAGACACTCGTATCTCAAATTCGGTGCATCATGTGCTAACTCTAATGTAAAACTAAAATTGCCAACAACGGAATAATAGAATATTTTACATTGTTATAACATAAATATTCTTGTCCCAAGGTCTCGTGTCCGTTACTACAACATTCCAATAATTAAACTTAAACATAAATTAATCATTCTTAATACATAATAATAATAATAATAATAATAATAATAATAATAATAATAATAATAATAATAATAATAATAATACTAGTTTTCTAAGCTTAAGGACTGAAGCTATTTTGTAGCCTTGCCCTTGTCCTTGTCTTTTCCGAAGGTACTGCCTTACTTTACCTTAACTGTAAAGTTTTTAAGAAAGCAAAAATGAGCAAAAAATTTGCCCAGCAAATAATATAACAATAAAGGTGAACAGTTATAAAATTCAAATCTCAATGGTAAAACTGTAAATGATAGTTCAAGAATAACAACAAGTATCAATAGTTCTCAATAAGAGTCACTATGGACTGAAGGATATCAACAAGATTCAAAGGTGTAATCATTTCAAAGTTCAAGAATAATGAACACTGAGCAATCACTATGGACTTAGAACTCCTGCTAGAATTAACAGTATTATACTAAAAATCCAATATAAACAAGTACAACAGGTGATCAGCCTAAAGTATAGGGGATTATTATGCGAAAGCGTTAAGATGTTTGTGCACAATACATCGTACGAAGGGCTGATCCCCTTAAGTATGAGATAAAAGGTCCGTATAGTCTAACGACTGTTAAAGGTTTAAGTAGAAATACCTATAACCTGGGACATAGTTTAAGGTCTTGTGACCCTCAAATGAATTCTAAATCTTATTTTCAATTCTTGATTATGGACGATAGAGAATGTTATTCAATTTGATTGAACTTATTCAGTGACAGTATTATGTTATCCTTATTGATTATTATTTCAGGTGAGCTTTTGTTTTGCTCACTCTTGCATATATAACCATTGCAGCCAAATTTGAGAAAGTTGACGAGCTATCAACCAGCAAGGGTAAGATGAACAAGTGATGAGGACTTGTTCAGTTTATTATGTGGTTTATGTAACAAGACTTAATTTATTTATGTGATGTTTTATTTCCGCACTTGATGATTGTTTAAGGCAAGAAACCTAGGAACGTTTTACGATTATGCAATCCTTTTATAAGGAAAATTTTAATTAAGAATGTAATTTATTTTGCATTGCTTTATTTATGGGCAATTAGTTATGCTTTATTTAGATAGTGAACATCAAATCCCGTGGAAATGAAGTACCCGAATTTTGGGGTGTCACATATATTCATTAGTTATACAAGTCGAATACATATACTTGATACGTACGTTAAGTACATACGTTAAATCCTAACTTTGCTATACAATCAGACTACGTATCAAATCACGAATTTCTTAATCAATATCGTCTTTATTTCATCTAGAAATCCTTTACGAGTTTAAAATCTTCATGCTATAATACAATCATACATATGAATACAATAAGCATCAATAAGACTCTGTTTAATAGCTTAGAATAGTACAATAAGCAAGCTATCAAGATCAGAAAGCAAGCAAAATGTCCAGACTAACCTGCCCTGCAGCGCAGCTACGTTGAGGTTAGGCTTGGGACCTGTGACGCCCCCAAATTCGGACCACTCGCGTCTCGAATTCGGTTCGTCACGTTCTAAATATCCAATGACTAAATAACATCTCGCGTAACAGAAATAACAGAATAAATTATATTTATTTAATATAATCATTCATGTCCCAAGGTTTCGTAACTTAAACATCTTATACATACTTAAACATAACTAATACATAATATGATATAGTCTTATTACAATCATCATAATAGTTCTAAATAAGTACAAAGCTACTCCGTAGCCTTGCCCTTGCCCTTATCAGTGCCCGAGGGTCCGCCTTGCTCTAACTTAATTGAAATGTTTTTAGGGAAAACAAGAATGAGCAGCAAGTTTGCTCAGCAAGTAATATAGTAATAAGGGGATCAATATAGTTTTCAATTTTCCAAGGGTAAAATAATAAATAATAGTTCAAGAATAGTAAGAAGTATCGATAGTTTTCAACAATAGTCGTTAAGGACAAAAAGATATCAATAAGATTCAACGCTTAATCATTTCGAGATTTCAAATTAATGAATATTGAGCAGTCACTAAGGACTATAAACTTCTACTAGAATTAACAGTAATATGTTGATAATCCAACAAAACAAGTACAACAGGTGATCAGCCTAAAGTACCCTACGTCATGCATAACATTTAATCGTACTCATGTGCGCACGTCGGTCTCCCGACAAATATAGTTTCCCCTTTAAAGAGGGTTGTTCATCTCAGTCAATTATAAGATTCTGCACCAATCAATTGGTTTGGATCTCTTTCAAATTCATGATATAGGTCTAGCCAAATCAAATGGCATAGACCGTTCTTTCAATGTATATAAGAACGATTATAAGTTCAATACTCAATATTAAAGTTTGAAGAATACAAACCGACTTTACCTTTATCTATGAAGCATTAAGTTATAAGACATGATACATACTTTCAATTGTTTATTTGTACGACCAATAATAGCACAAGCTTAAGTAATGCTCAATAATGAGTAAGGTTAGGAACTTGCTTAATAAAAAGTAAGGTCCGAATACTTGCATAAAGTAAATGTGTCGGTTAGGATACTTGCCTTATGTGTAGTTTACCAATGTATATCTTATCAACACTTTTTGAATCCTATTATAACATAGTTACGTATATAGGATATTCATTAGTTACGTACGTTGAATACATATACTTGTTATGTAAGCTAAACACACACATACGATTCTAACTTAATTGTATGATCCTATACGTATGTCATTACGTACCTTACATACACATAACACAAAAATCAGTTTCTAAGATGCTATGAAATCAATAACATAGTTTGTAATCATCTTTTGACTTAACGTTTGAAAGTTTATAAACACTTATCAAATCTATAATTCTATCGTTAGCATGCTCATTGACATTTGGACACTGTACTGGACATGTATTACAGATTAGGATAACAATACAAGCATGCATCAAGTCTCAGATCACAAACAAAATAGGCAGACTACACTGCAGGGTGGCGCGGCCGCGCTTGGTTTGAACTAGGGACTGGCGCAGCTGCACTACTCCTAATTCAAACCAAAACTGAGGATCAGTTTGATTGGCCTAGCTTGCACACCCACATATATTCATGATGACATATGCAGAGTATTCATGTAATAATAGGTCTCTATATCTTGCCTTCAACATGGTTCACATCAATTTTCAACTAACGAGACTTTAACGTGTTTGATTTAACAAAGTTGCTCACATTTAGTCATGCAAAGTACCTCATGTTAATCCAATTTAGTTTTCCAAACTCTTAAGTTTCCTTTGAAACCTCATGTTAATCCAACTAATCATGCAAAGTACCTTCACATGTTATATTTCATGCTCATGTACATACATAATCAGGCCACATAAGCATGCTCACAAGTTCATATCGTATAGAATACTTAGTTCATTGAGTTTGCACTTTGAAAACTTTAAGTTTTCTTTAGAAATCAAGCTAAGGTGATGATAACATGTAAGGCTACCCATACTAGTATGTCAGGGACATAAATAGGTCTAATTAAGTTAAACTAGCATGCTCAACATTTCAAAAAGTATAAAAGTCATCAATTTGTTCTGTAAAAGGGCGCGGCCATGCCCTGTTTGTACTAAGGAGTGGCGCGGTCGCGCCACTCCGGTTCCATACCAGAATGCATACTGCCAAAGAAGAGCTTCAAGAATTCTTCAAATTTACTCAGTTAGCATGCTTGCATACTATCACATTGCATATATAACATTCATATAAACTACACTAACATGTTAATACTATCTCTTATAACCAATTCCAACTAAATCATGCAAATTTCTATGAATTGAAAATGCTAAACTTCAAGATATGAATGAACATTATACCTCTTGAAGCTTTGAATTGCACAAGACTTGTTCTCAATCTCATAATTCTCTCTCAACTCACTCTTACAACACTTAACAACAATTCTACCAACATCAA
Source organism: Panax stipuleanatus (assembly GCA_020205555.1). Taxonomy (NCBI): domain Eukaryota; kingdom Viridiplantae; phylum Streptophyta; class Magnoliopsida; order Apiales; family Araliaceae; genus Panax; species Panax stipuleanatus. The sequence goes on from CM035124.1 coordinate 50,157,727, forward strand.
ATGAGAAGAGAAAGGCTCCATTTATAGAGAATTGGTTAACCATGCCAAAGCTTTACACCATGAATCAAACTAATGGAAGAAGAGAAGAATTGTTGGGCAATAGATAGTTGGTGTAATAGTGGCTAACAACCCCATCACCCACTCCCCTCTCATCATTTGCTACAAGCTATCATGAATTTGATTTTGACAATGAAGAGTAGTATAGGCCATTGGCCCTTCACGTGTAGAAGAAGAATGAGACATAAATTTTTGGACAAGTCTCCAATTCTCAGCATTTGCAAGTTGGAAATGAAATAATATCACATATTATAGGTTTTAAATTCAATTGGGTGTATACATGGACTTTTAATGAGATAAAAATTTTACATAACAATAAGTTTGGGGTATATATCTATACACATTATATAATCCATGTACATTTGGATAATACCGAATATAATCTAATTGAGTATTATCTTTCCACATTATCATAAGCTTTATTATTTCAATTATATTTAATTATTGAAATAAATATTAATATCAATTATTTATTTAGTTCAATTCAATATTTCATAAAGTACACTTTCAATGTACCCACACACATATGTTGTCACATAAGTATCATTCATGTAACTCATATGTTCCATTAAATCTTATTATATAATTTTATATATTATATAGTTTTATATATTATATAGTCACTTGTAGTGTCACACTACACTTTATATTATATAGATGTAGGTATTACACAATATACCAATACTTCTCACATAATATTGCATTTAGCAATTAATTGAATAAACACTAATCTATTATATTAATTAAATAATCCATCATAATTCCCATCACCGTGCCACACAAGGCATTCTACGAGCTTATCATAAACTCCACATTTTCTCAATTATCATTACTTCAATTTAATTTAATTGAGTTACCCATCTCATGTCACCAAAACATTTATATAAAATAAATATTCACATTCTTATTAATATCAATATTAATATTTATTCATAAAATTTACGGTTCTTATAGACCGGCACAGCTGCGTTGTCCCCTGGCCATATCAGACTTGGGCTTTTTTTTTCTTGGTTTCATTCCACTTTTTAGCATACCAGAGTGTTAACACCTAACAAGCATACATCTTAAGAGGTCTCGAACTTTCAAGTCCACTTTTACATATTATACCTCTAGTTGGAATTTCTACGGAATTAAGGCCAACTAAGTCTATGAAATCAAAAGGTTAAACATATTAACCATTTAACCACTTAAGAATGTTATACAATCTGTAATATGCATGCTCACACTTATCCTTATCATTAACACATATTTATTATCATACATTTCATGAAAACTTGTTTAAAATCATGCTTGAACACTCTCTTTAGGTCTAGCTTGTTATGAAAACATATAGAGCACGATTAGAAATACTAGCATGTGATCCTATATGTTCAGAATATATCTACACCATATTCGTGCAACTTAGTTTGCAAAAAGTCCGAGTTTGCTTTTGAAATCATTTTAACTTAAACCATGCATTCTAGTGTATACTAAACACCTTAGAATCACATTTTATGTGTTCTTATGTCATGTCTACAAGTTCACAAAGTCAGAACACACTCCACATGGTATTCAAGGATATTAGTCTCAAGTATGTCAAATTTTCCTTCAAAAAGTCATCTAACCCAAACTACAGTAATGTAACACATGTATATCAATTTAAATCACATTTCATGCATAGCTAGACCATATACACATGCTCACGAAGTCAGAACATACGATGTTATAAGTTTTATCAAATCGATTTTTAAAACTTTGAGTTTTCTTTTAAAAGTTGGTTTAAACCAAGGCAAAGCAATTTTAGCATCTATGAAGCAACTTTGAATCACATTTCATTTGTAGTTAGGTCATGTGTGCATGCTAATAAGGTCAGAACTTTAACATCACAAGTCTCTTCAATGTTCATTATCAAAAACATAGTTTTCTTTAGAAAACACATGCTAATGCAAGCTATAACACTTATGCTATGCAAAAGGATCTATGTCCACAAGTCAGGCCTGTTTTAATGTCTGTCTAAGTCATACCAACGTGTTAGAACTATCACATTGCAGCAGAATTTAGAATTCCTGACTGGTGTCCGACGCAGCTACGCCGGTTCAAGCTGCCAGATGCGCGCAGATGCTCCCTTCCCGGAAAACACCAAAAGAGCCCAACACCTATAGAACTCAATCCCATATACAATTTCTTCATACCACAAGCTTGCACATCAGCCACGTTGTTCACTTACATACATATAAACTCTACTATCATGTTAATATCATTTCACATATCAATCTTCAACTAATTCATGCAAATTTCTAAGAATTATAAATGATTGAATTTCAAAACATGTTTAAGAATTATACCTCTTGGAGCTTGAAATGAACTCCCTCAATTCCCTGATTATACTCTCTCAATACTCAGCAACACTCTCTCTCACTCAACTCAACCAACAATCTAGCAAATTGAATTTGAGAAGAGGAGGTTGCTATATATAGAGAATATATTACCCATACAAAGCCATTGCACAATATTTGAATTTAATGGAAGAAATGAGAAGCCAATGGGCAATGAAGGTTTGGTGGAATAATGGCTAACTACCCCCATTAACCCACTCCCCTTGCCATCATCACCATCATTTGCAAGCTAGCTTGAGAATGGGAGGTAGACTAGGCCAATGGCCATTACACGTGAATGAGAGAAATGAGACACTAAATATGGAACATTCTTCTAATACTCAGCAATATAGTTTAAGTCTACTGAGTTTATTTCCTTTTGGGTTTACAAATGTAACCTTAATGAGATGATATTATTGCATTGTGATAGGTTGGGGATATATATATACATTATCATACAATCTATATACATTGGGTTAGTCCTAATAACATTTACAATCGGTCTGAATATAATTCAGTTGGACATTAGCAACCCATTATTTCCACAAAACTTTATTATTTCAAATTCACATAAAAATTAAAATAAATATTTATTTGCTTAAATTCTTTTTCTCCCATATATTTATAATACACATTTAATTGACCCACCACACATCATGATGTCACATATTTCCTTTTTTCCCACCTAGTAAGTTATATAATTCAACTTACTTTTATCATATAGTTTTTATATAACATGTATTCACATTGTAACGTCACACCTCATTTTATATTAAATGGATGTAGCAACTTTATAACATATGATATCACATTACTTATTATAGCAACAATTTAATAATAATAAATATTAGTATATCATTCCACTCAAATTATTTACTCATTAATATGCTATTACTCATAACAACCATTAATTTAAGAATATAATATAGATTAATCATGTCACTCATTAAATCATTCCTTCATTAATTTAATTAATGAATTTCTTAGTCTTTCATTATGCTACACTAGGCAATTTAAATAAACTTTAAATTAAGCTTTTTATCAATTCCACCATAACACATAGTTTAACTTAATTTAATAGAATTACTATATCCCATATCACAAAAATATTTATTTATATTCTAATAAATATTCAACTTTTATTAATATAATTATTAATATTATTTAGAAAATTCTCAGATATTATAATTTTAATTAAACTCTTTTAATTAATTAAGCTCCTAATCCAATTAGGAACTTATGAGAGTACTTTTATTAATTAATTCAGAAACACATTTTAGGAATTAAAATAATAATGATAGTAATAGTAATAATAATAATAATAATAAGACTCTTCTTATTAATTTATATTTAATATTTCTAAAATATTAAATAATAAATAATAAATATTAACCTATTTAATTTATTTTATCACCTTAGATGAAATAAAATATACTTAACTTATTATTACGATTATGTCATTTACTTCTTAAATAAATATTTCCCTTTTGCGGTGTGACCCTTTAGGTTCTCTATATTAAATCGGTTGTGAATAAATTAATTAGAACAATTCTAATCTTATTTAAAAATATGAAACTACCGACTTCAAAGTTTCGGTCCTGACAATGCAAATCTGCATATTTCTTCTGGCGATCTTGAGTTGCTACCAATCTGGCTCTTATTGTCAGTCACTACAGCGGTTGTTTGTTGAACTAATTCTGGTCCCAAAATTCGTCGTTCTCCGACTTCGTCCCAACACAACAGTGTTCTGCACTTTTTCCCGTAAAGAGTTTCGTACGGTGGCATACCAATACTCACATAATAACTATTGCTGTAAGCAAATTCTACTAAGGGTAGATGGTCGTCCCAATTCCATTTGAAGTCCATCATGCAAGTTCTAAGCATATCCTCTAGCATTTGTATCGTTCGCTCACTTTGTTCGTCTATCTGAGGATGATAAGCAATACTCAACCTTAACTGTGTTCCAATCCTCTCTTGCAAGCTTTTTCAGAAATTTGACGTGAAGCGCGGATCTTGATCAAAAATAATTGATATCGGCACTCCATGTTGCGAAATGATTTCCTTTACGTAAAGACTTGCTAACTGATTTAAATTGAATCGAATCTTGATTGATAGAAAATGAGCTGTATTCGTTAGTCGGTCCACGATAACCCAAATGACATCATAACCTTTCTGCGTGACTGGAAGTCCCACCACGAAGTCCATTATAATGTGGTCCCATTTCCACTCCGGTATTTCTAATGGTTGAAATAGACCACTCGGCCTCTGGTGCTCTGCTTTGACTCGTTTACAAGTAAAACATCTACTGACGCACTCTGCAACCTCTCGTTTTAGATTGGGCCACCAAAAGTGTTGTCTAAGATCTCGGTACATCTTTGTGCCTCCTGGATGAACAGAATACATCGTATTGTGTGCTTCGTGCAAGATTTCCTCTCTCAGTTCAGTTACAGTTGGCACCCATACTCGACCTTCAAATCTCAATATACCGTCCTTATCCATCTTGAATCTTTCTTCTTCATTTTCTACTATCCTCTTTTTTATCTTCTCGCATTCTTCATCCTTCTCTTGTGATACCTTTACTCTATCCAATAGTGTTGGACGAGCTTCCATTACAAATAATTTTTCTTCAGACCTTCCAGGTTCCTTCACTTTTATTTCCAATTTCTCTATTTCTCTTATTAACTCCTCCTGAGTTGTCAACTTGAACAATTTCTCCCTTCCCTTTCTACTCAGTGCATCGGCAACTACGTTTGCTTTTCCTGGCTGATAAAGAATTTCGCAGTCATAGTCTTTGATCAATTCCAACCATTTCCTTTGTCGCATGTTCAACTCTTTCTGTGTGAATATATATTTCAGAATCTTGTGGTCTGTGTATATCTCACATTTTTCTTCGTATAAATAGTGCCTCCATATTTTCAACGTAAAAACTACTGTCGCTAACTCCAAGTCATGGGTAGGATATTGTTTTTCACAATCCTTCAATTATCGTGACGCATACGCAATGACCTTGCCATTTTGCATCAGCACACAGCCAAGTCCCTTGTGCGACGCATAACTATACACCACGAAGCCTTCCTCGTCATCCGACAATGATAATATAGGCACCTCGCTCAACCTCTTCTTCAACTCCTTTAAACTCTCTTCGCATTTCTTCGTCCAAACAAACTTCACCGTCTTTCTCGTTAGATTGGTCAACGGGGTAGCTATCTTCGAAAAATCTTGGATAAATCTTCGATAGTACCCAGCCAACCCTAAGAAACTCTTTACCTCCGTTGGTGTCTTTGGTTGTTCCTAATTAATCACTGCCTCCACCTTCGCAGGGTCCACTAAAATTCCATCCTTGTCTATTACGTGTCCTAGAAACTTGACTTTCTCCATCCAAAATTCACACTTTGAAAATTTTGCGTACATCTTCTCCATTCTTAGCGCTTCTAATACCATCTCCAGATATTCGGCGTGCTCTTCCTTTATCTTCAAGTAAATCAAGATGTCGTCGATGAAAACTACCATAAATTTATCTAAGTATGGCTTGAAAACTCGATTCATTAAGTTCATGAATGCTACTGGAGCATTAGTTAATCTCAATGACATTACCAAAAACTTGTAGTGCCCATATCAGGTTCGAAACGTCGTTTTTGGTATGTCCTCCTCCCGTACCTTTAACTGATGGTAACCCGTTCGTAGGTCTATTTTCGAGAAACACTTCGTTCTTTTCAATTAGTCGAAAAGGTCGTCTATCCTTGGCAACGGATATCTATTCTTGATTGTTACTCTGTTTAATTCTCGATAATCGATATAGAGCCTCATCGATCCATCATTCTTAATAAATAACACTGGTGCTCCCCAAGAAGACACACTCAGCCGAATATAACCCTTATCTAGCAATTCTTGCAATTGTGTCACCAATTCTTTCATTTCTACCGGTGCCAAATGATATAGGGCTTTCGAAATCGGTGCAGTTCCGAGCACTAAGTCTATTATGAATTTAATTTCTCTGTCTGGCGAAAGACCAGGCTGTGACGCCCCAAAATATGATCTATCTTCACACCCAAATTTCGTACATCACGAGTACATCACACTCCATACATACATCATTATATCCTGAAGACTAATGATATATCCATTCAATTCCTAGGTTCTATTACCATAAACTCTTCATTCATTACAAATAATGATAATTACATTATCCCTTTCATCTTACAAGTGTGACTTAACTAGTCACCATATCTACATAATAGTTTAACTAACTATTCTACAAGTCTTGGCTTGATCTTCATGCTCATTCATACGACGAATGGCGCTTCATCTTGTGACGCTAATGGAACTCGCAATCATAGCACCTTACTATAGCAGGACATCAATCAACTTTATCTTCACCAGGTCCTTTAATGCATACTACCGTCGTTCGCTGAAAATATTTTTATTTCAAGCAAGTGTGAGCATTCAATTGCTCAACAAGTCATAGAAGTTGAATAACAACCAAAGCAAGAATCAAAATTCTTTTAAGACTTCAATAACCGAACAAAGTTTATGAAGTAGCTCGAGTAATAGAAATACATTCTGATTCCTATCATTTTAAAATATACATCACATTTACTTTGTCATTCTTCCATCCTTCTACCTTTTTCATACACATTATGTCTGGCTAGAATCATTAGCACAGACTTAACAATAACAGTTCATGAATTAACCGAACTCTTAACATGAAGCAGTTCTATCACATAACAGTTCATTTCACATAAACACCGAAGTGTTAACATTGTGGCACAAGGCCTCATACATATCAACACCTTATACAAATATCACACATTTTCACTGATGATAAAAAATTCATTTTGATATTTCAAATCAAATTATGTCTAGTCGAAATGATTAGCATAGACATACAAAGAATAGTTCCTTTTTAAAAATTCATTGGTTTCCAAAAGTTGAAACCAATATTTTTTTTCCAAAAACATAAACATCAGCATGATGTTAATAATTTTGAAATCTAGCATAGCTAGAAGACTTGGAATTTTCTACTTCCCCCTTCTCCATTCATTGTCATACTTGTGACAATTTTAACTTCTTCTGGCACCTTAAATGCTACTTATACTAAAAATAACTTGTTTTCAGTCTAACCATTCATATACCATAGTTTACTTCATTAAACTTGCCACACTTTATGTGTTTAGGAACTTTTCACAACTATATGTGTTTAAGAACTTATTTTTCGCAGTATGTAATGCGACACCCCCAAATTCGGGTACTTCGCTTCCACATGATTTGGTGGTTACTTTCTAATATAACATACATCTACCCAATATAACTTCAAAATAAATTACAACCTTTATTTAGAATAATAAAATATCCCTTAAACAAGGGTTACAACTTTCTCAAATAAATCCCAGGGTTTAATCTAACCTTCACATAAACAATAAAGTGCGGAAATAAAAACATAACATAAGAGTCTTATTACAATCATTCCAAATAATTAAACAAGTCTTCACTTGTGACGCCCCCAAATCCGTGTAACATCGATTACAGGACATGGTGCTCACGATACAACATACATCCTCATCTATCTAAGTAAACTCCAGCAATAATAATAGTAATATTATAACTATTACGTACTTACTCAAAATAAAATCCCAAGTCTTTACAACCTTTAATAAACCAAAACTTAAACTTAGCGTTTATCGCTACATTACATCATATGCGGAAATATAACTTATTTTATAAGGTAACTAGCATCATTTCATCTTAGTCTTCCCCTTGTCCTTGCCCGAGCCCTCAGCCTTCTCATCCTTAACTGGAAGGTTTAAGCAAGAATGAGCACAAATTGCCCAGCAAGTATATAAAGAAGTTTGAAAACATACATCAGGAGTAAAAACATCTGTATGACAATATCTCAACAGTTGAAAGAATTATCAAGTGTTAAACAAGAATATAAAAGATAAGAGTTTAGAATTCTCCATAGCATACTAAGGGGTGTTAAATACCCTGAACATTGCTTTGTTTCATCGAAAACCATCAGACGGTTTAACAATCAAATAGATTGTAAACGGTCTCTGCAAGTACTCCAGGTGATCAGCCTATCGTACCCTACATTGTGCACAAGTATAAAGTTTAAACTGCATAAGCATAAATGGGACTATATGCCCGACATCTGTTTGCCCATTTATTCGGGTTGTTCATCTTAGTATTCATGTGAGACCGCACCAAAGCAATTTGGATTGGTAAACATTAAATAGCTTCGAAAGATTTGAATTAAATCATTTTTCATCAATAATAACTAGCCGAAAACAAAGGCCAGGAAACATACTTAGAAACAGTTCGATAATGACATGAAATTTATAAGCATAGTTGTTAGAATAATAACTGAGTAATCATCGATAAGCTTGCAAGATAATTGAAGTTGTATAACTTCACAACAAAGGAACTTGCACGAATAAATAGCTAGCACAAGTCCAATACATACCCTTACTGCGATAAAAATGAGTAAGGATTGAATAAATACCCAACAGATATTAGGGTTAGGAAAACTTGCCTGATACGTCTGCTATCGTTAAAGCTAGCAATTAACCTTCACGTAACCTAATCATATATGTCACATTAAGCCATTAGGTTCTTGAACTCTAATTCGAAAGAAAATGATTTCCTTTCATTATAATTTCATTAATCAACTACCACGTATGCTATCATCAAACTAATTTAATCATATATCATGTTGCGTCATATAGATAAAGTGGTTCAATATGAGAATCTGAGTAAAAATAAGTTTCTGGAATTTTTCCCGGTTAGACCCGACCCGACCCGGATCAGACCCGACCCGGACCGACCCGGACCGGCGCAGCTGCGCAGCCTCAAGCCGTGTTACCGGCGCAGCTGCGCTGCCTGGAAAACCCGGAACCCATCTTTGAGTGGCGCAGCTGCGCATCGTTAAGCCGTATGAACGGCGCAGCTGCACTGCTCTTCATGCCCAGAAATTTTTTGCAGTTTTGAGCAGCCATCTTAACGAATTAATTCCGATTAAACCATACATGATATGACCATGAAACTTGGACACAACATTCTTCATCTAGCATACTATTTTACAAAAATATCACATTCCAGAAAATAGCAAATTAAGACCACGAACCGGCTACCTTGAAAAGCGTGCCAGGACAGGTTCTAACACTTAGAAAAATTCTGGAAAACCCAGAAATTTGCAGATTTTTATTTCCAACATGCTTGCTCTCGAAAATCATAACTTGCTCAATTTAACTCCGTTTCTTATGAAATTTGGTCAGGTTATACATCATACTACACAGTATTTTACAAAATTATTACACACACTAATCGGGTCATAGAAACCATGATTCCAAGGCTCCGAAAAACCCGAAAAGTCACAGATTTTATGTTTAACCAATTTTTACAAAAATCATGATTTTGATTCTAGCATGCATGGGGTTGATTCCTACTGTCCAGACCACACATACTAACATATATACACATGTTACAACAATTAAACTCACTAAATTACCATGATTTGAACAAATTGACATCTAAGAGGCATTTTATCAAACACTTAGCATGCATGGCATAATTCTTTGGAATTCAAAACATACTTGGCAAGATTAGTCCAGAACTTGTGTTCTTAACAACCACATAACAGTAATCACACTAACCAAGCATCACAACACCAAAACAAATCATTTACCATAATTATACATGCATTTTCTTCACTATTTTCCATAAGAACATAGAAAAGTTGATGAACTACTTACTTAGGTGAACTCCTCTTGATTTGAAGTAGCTATTGATTCTCCTTGCCTGTACCCTTCTGCTCTTAAAATCTTCAGAACTCCTTCAAGGTTTCTCAAGCTCTCACTCTCTCCATTTTCTCTCACGAGTGTATTTTATCAAAATGAAGAAGAGAAGAGACTTGGGTTGGAATGTATATATATTATATGATGGAAACTGATTTCCCCAGGCCCTTTCCATCTCCCAAACCATCAGTTATATGTATATAATGCTTATAATTCAATAGCTTAGTTATGGAGGAGGGGTTAAGAAAATAAAAAGTTTGGTTATATGGTGATATAACCTCCTCTTTGCTATATTGTTATATACGTATACTTCCTCCCTCCTTGTCCCAATTTAGATGTCACGTGGCCCCCTCCAGCTGCTGCAACTTATTAAAAATATTATTTTAATCAATTTAATCACTTAATAAATCATTTTGACCATTTTACCCTTCGTAGCCGAACGTTGCGATACTTATATCGATTCCTACTAAAGTTGGCGTTCCGGACGTCATGGGACTATCCGTTTCATCAAATTCATCTCTGAAATTCGTGGTTGACTTTTTACCCGAAAAAGTCAACCGGTTGACTTTGACCAAAAAGTCAACCGTGACACATTTTCGTGGTTACAGTCTATCCTGACTAATTTCGACATTCCGGACTCAAATACATAGTCCGTGTCTCTAAATTCTGCTCCGAACTCAAAATCATGCTTTAAAGCCATCCCACGAAATTAATAAAATTAAGTCCATACTTAACCAATTTAAATAATTGAATTAAACTGAACCAACCATTTAAATACTCCTCATCACATATACGCAATTAACACATGTATGTATAACACATATACATCTAATAAAAGAAAACACACAAGAATTTCACATAAATTCGTTTATTGATAATTGTTAAATGACATAATAATCTCGGATATTACATTCACCCTCCCTTATAAGGATTCCGTCCCCGAAATCATTACACATCAAATAAAAAGACTAGGGTAATCTTTCATCATTTTCTCCTCGAGTTCCCACGTAGCCTCTTCGACATTGTGGTTCCTCCATACTACCTTAACAGAAGGTATTATCTTATTTCTTAACACTTGTTCTTTTCTATCAATTATCTGTACTGGAACCTCTTCATAGGATAGGTCCTTTTCAAATTGGATGGGTTCATACTCTATGACATGCTTGTAATCCCGTTTATAGGGTCGTAAAACTGATACGTGGAACACGTTGTGTATATGTTCTAACTCCGGAGGTAAAGCTATTTCATAAGCTACCTCACCGACTCGCCTTAACACTTCAAAGGGACCTATGAATCTGGGACTAAGTTTTCCCTTCTTCCCAAATCTCATTTTCCCTTTCCAAGGTGAAACCTTTAGAAACACATAAGTGCCGACGTCGAAGTCTCGTTGTTGCCGATGTTGATCAGCATATTTCTTCTGTCGATCCTGAGCTATCACTAATCTCGCTCGTATTGTTTTGATCACATCTGCAGTTTGCTGCACTAATTCTGGCCCTAGCAATTTACGTTCTCCCACTTCATCCCAGCACAATGGCGTTCTACATTTTCTTCCATATAAAGCTTCATAAGGTGGCATCCCAATGCTCGCGTGGTAACTATTGTTGTATGCAAATTCCACCAACGGTAGGTGGTCATCCCAGCTTCCTTTGAAGTCCATTACACATGCTCTCAGCATGTCCTTTAACGTTTGAATAGTTCTTTCGCTCTGCCCGTCTGTTTGAGGATGATACGCGGTGCTCAACCTCAGTTGCGTTCCCATGCGTTCTTGAAAGCTCTTCCAGAAATTAGCTGTGAACCGCGGATCGCGATCTGACATAATTGATACAGGTACACCGTGCCTGGAAACGATCTCCTTGATATAAAGCTTTGCCAACTGATCCAAGGTATATCTGATTCTGATTGGCAAGAAATGCGCTGACTTGGTCAATCGATCAACGATTACCCAAACTGCATCGTAACCCTTCTGTGTGTTTGGAAGTCCTACCACGAAGTCCATCGTGATATGCTCCCATTTCCATTCCAGAATTTCTAATGGTTGAAGTAACCCGCTCGGTCTCTGATGTTCCGCCTTAACTCTCTGGCATGTCAAACATCTGCTGACGCACTCTGCCACTTCTCTCTTCATATTGGGCCACCAATAATGTTGGCGAAGATTCTGATACATTTTTGTGCTTCCCGGGTGAATTGAGTAACTTGAGCTATGGGCTTCCTGCAAGATTTCTTCCTTTAATTCAGTTACCGCTGGCACCCAAATTCTCCTCTCAAACCTTAATAATCCATCACCACCCACATTGAACTTAAGCTCCTCTCCATCTGAAATTCTTTTCCTCACCTTCTCGCATTCTTCATAGCTGCTTTGTTCTTCCTTGATTTTGTCCAATAGAGTCGGTCGAACCTCCATTGCAAACAACTTCTCATCCGACTCACTTGGACTCTTTACCTCGAGTTCCAAACTGGCCATTTCCCTAATCAACTCCTCTTGAGCCGTTAGCATTACCAACCTGCCACTGCCCTTTCTGCTCAGCGCATCTGCGACCACGTTAGCTTTTCCCGGATGATATAAGATGTCGCAATCATAATCCTTTATTAGTTCCAACCATCTTCTCTGTCTCATATTCAACTCCTTCTGCGTGAAGATATACTTCAGACTTTTATGGTCCGTGTATATTTCACACTTTACCCCATATAAATAGTGCCTCCAAATCTTCAGGGCAAATACTATCGCTGCCAATTCCAGGTCATGGGTAGGATATCCCTTCTCATAATCCTTCAACTGACGTGATGCATATGCAATAACTTTACCATGTTGCATAAGCACACAGCCAAGTCCTTTGTGAGACGCATCACTAAAAATCACGAAATCACCTGTATCGTCTGGTAAAGACAACACCGGTGCCTCACTCAATCTTTTCTTAAGTTCCCGAAAACTTTCTTCACACTTCTCTCTCCAGACAAATTTGACCGACTTCTTTGTTAAATTCGTCAAAGTTCCTGCTATCTTCGAAAAATCTTGGATAAACCGTCTATAATAGCCTGCCAGTCCTAAGAAACTTCTTACTTCCGTCGGTGTCTTTGGTTGCTCCCAATTCTGCACCGCTTCTACCTTTGCTGGATCCACAGAGATTCCGTCCTTATCGATCACGTGCCCCAGAAATTGAACTTTCTTCAACCAAAACTCGCACTTTGAAAATTTTGCGTATAACTTATCCTTCCTCAACGCCTCTAATACCAACCTTAAGTGTTCAACATGATCCTCCTGAGTCTTGGAATAGATCAGGATATCATCTATGAACACGACCACAAATTTATCTAGGTATTGCTTGAATACCCGATTCATCATATCCATAAATGCCGCCGGCGCGTTCGTTAATCCAAATGACATCACCAGGAACTCGTAGTGACCGTAACGAGTCCTGAATGCTGTCTTAGGAACATCTTCCTTCCTCACCCTCAATTGGTGATATCCCGTCCTCAAGTCGATCTTGGAAAAATATTTCGCTCCCTTCAACTGATCGAACAGATCATCTATCCTAGGTAATGGATACTTGTTCTTGATCGTCACTTTGTTCAACTCTCAATAGTCGATACAAAATCTCATCGATCCATCCTTCTTTTTCACAAATAAAACTGGTGCTCCCCAAGGAGACACACTCGGTTGAATATACTTTCTATCCAATAATTCCTGCAACTGTACCATCAGCTCTTTCATCTCTGCCGGTGCCATTCTGTATGGGGCTTTCAAAATCGGGGCCGTTCCCGGTACTAAATCTATAACGAATTCGACCTCTCTATCCGGTGGAAGCCCTGGTAACTCTTCCGAAAATACATCCAAAAATTCATTCACTACTGGTATATGTCCCATTCCTACACCTATTTTCCGTGTATCAACGATATGGGCCAAATATCCTACACTTCCCTTCCTTAGCAACTTCCTCGCTTGCAACATCGTCAGACAACTCGAGTGTCTCGGCGACTTACCCCCGTAGAATACTACCTTAGACTGATTTGGAGTCATAAGATTTATACACTTCTTCTGGCAATCTATCATCGCTCCATGGTTAAATAACCAATCCATTCCTAGAATTACATCAAATTCCCCTAATTGAATCGGAATTAAATTCACAGGAAACTTATATCCCCTGATATCTACAACACAATTCCGATAGACATGGCTAACGGGAATGACTTCCTTATTAGCGACTTCTATGTTCAAAGGATATTCTAATTTTTCCTGGGGTATGTTTAATCGTTGGGAGAATTCATGGGATACGAAGGAACAAGTAGCACCCGAATCAAATAATATGTAAGCAGATATATCATTGACCGGAATGATACCTGAAACCACGTCCTTGGATGCGACTGCATCCTGAACCGTCATGTTGAAAGTCCTTGCTGTTGGTCGATTCTGAGTTGGTGGTCCAGTAATTGTGAGATTTCCACCGCTTGGTCCCCTTCCTCCATTTCCTCCTGCTGAATTCTTCTTTGGGCAATTCCTTGCCTGATGATCCAATGCTCCACAATTGAAACATCCATTCCTCTTTGGTGCAGAGCAATTGGGAGAGATGTGCCCCTCTTGCCCGCAATTAAAACAGACATTCTTCCCTTTTAGACATGCACCCGAGTGATTCCTCCCACACTCCTTACACGCCTCAGTTCTCTTCTTTACTTCACCTGGTTTTCCCCCAGAGTTTCCCGAGTTAAAATTGTTATTGTTGTTGTTGTTGTTCCACTTCCTCTTGTTTCCACCACTACTGCTGCTACCTTCCCCGCGATTCCCTCCTTCATTCTTCTTCTTTTTCTCCTTATTAAACTTCATTAGGGCTTCACTTCCGCCCTCAGCAATTATAGCCTTCTCCAGGAGAGTCGCGAAGATGTTCGTCTGCAACACCAAAAGTCTACTGTATAACCATGGTTTGAGACCCTGCTCAAACCTCCTCGTTTTCCTCTCCTCAGTGTCGACCTGATGAGGCGCGAACCTTGCCAGTTCGTTGAACTTTGCGGCGTACTGGGGTACGGTCATGTCTTCTTGCTTCAGCTCCAAGAATCGCATCTCCATACGACTCTGCATACTCGCAGGGAAATAGTTTTCGAAGAAGATCTTCTTAAACTCTTCCCAAGATATAACACCTTCTCCCGCCCTGATCTAGTTTGCCTCCCACCAGAAATTGGCTTCACCCTTCAGCATGTAAGTGGCGAAGATTATTTTCTGATCATCTCCTACGCTAGCAATAGCGAACGCCTTTTCAATTTCCTTGACCCAAGTTTGGGCTTCGATAGGTTCGGTGGTTCCTTTGAACTCAGGTGGTCCCGCGCTCTTGAAGTCTTTAAAGTGTGCCACCTGGCCCGCTGGAGGTTTATTGGTATTCGGGGTTCGATTCTGAAGTGCCCCAGCTAACATGTCGACAAATTGTTGCATGGGGTTCGGTGGACCCCCAGCATTACCGCCTGACCCTTCTGGTACTTGTTGACGACGTCTTCCTCTAACCATCTCTCTGTTTAAATAAACTTAGTGTTATTATCCCATAACTTATTCCTACAATATTTATAATTCATATAAAAACTTAATCATCACATCACATATTTAAATAAAAGCATATTTATTTATAAACATAATACCCAAGGTATTTCATCATCTTATGGCATTAAGCCATTTACATCACTTTAACCATCATATTTAGTATCATTTGAAACCAAGTTTTATTTCATCGATAAGCGTTCTACACGCTACTAGTAAAAGTTTAACACGAACAAACTAAAGACCCCGCCTAATGGCTTCTTCATGCTTTTCATCCGCTATCTCTAGCACCAGCCCACGGCTTATGGCATGTCTAGACCGGTACTCCTCACGTGGAAAGTGATACACCCTATGCTGTGACGCCCCCAAAAATAAGTACTTAAAACCTGCATTTGGTGCTACACGATTCTAAATATTAACAAACTTAAAGCATTATTAAATTAAAGTTATTACATCAAAGTGCTTCTATCCCAAGTACGAAAACCTTAAATAATTCTTAACATGATAGGTATGTAGTAATGTCACCCAAAAACCTATCTATTACATAAGATACTTCTAGCTATGCTGACATTTTTCCTTTGCCCTTATCCTTTCCAGAACTCTCACCTTCATCTTTCTTAACTGAAAACATTTATAATAAAGCAAGAATGAGCATTTAATTGCTCAGCAAGTATAATAATCAATAATTAACATACAAAAGAAATAAATGTTTTCAGCTGATTTCGCTTTCACAGTAAACAAATCTGTAAAGCAATTAACAAAAACTGTGACAATAAATCTCAATTTTTGAAACGACGTAGTGATTTAAATATGCTAAGTCGTTGAATAACTCAAGAACTTGCTTCTTCTTCTTTTTTAAAAGGGTTCAATCAGAAATTTTTATCTATGAACCGACATGGTCTTACGAGCACGATGGGTGATCAGCCCTTTATGCCCTGCATTGATCAATACTATCTAAGTGGAACAAATTCTTTCAGTTCCTCTTTGCCATCCCCAGGACGCAATATAAAAATAACCCCAAGTTGGGGAAGTTCTTGCTCATTATAATCCATTTAGAAGAATAAAATAAATGGATAGCTTAATTAAACAATTATATTTCAAGACTTAATATGAAAGAATTTGAAATATATCAATTGTACATGTATACTGAGTTTTATTCAATGTATACATCGTTATCTCATGCAATTTTCGAAGCTGACTGGAATAAAAATTCCATCTCTATAGCATTATATATAAACCAGAAGAATTAATTGCTTATATATAATTAAACTGAAAATATTACCCCAAAGGAGTAAATTATGAATAATAACTGTTGCATACAATAACCGCAAAAGTTTAAGAAGCTTACTCAATTTAAGTATGAGAAAAGTTAAGAAACTTGCCTTATAAGGAGATTATCACACAATTCTAATTTACAGTCCCCTCACAATCCCTACATAATTATATTCACATGCATACTTACGTTAGATCATAATATATATCATCAACATGCATGCATATTTATTAATAATTTTTAGTTCATAAACCAACATTATTTACACAAATCATAAATTTCAACTTGTTTCATTTAGGAATTTATTCCATTTTAACCATTCATTAATGTGTAATGGTCCCTTACAATATTAATATGTAAATATTTTACATATTTAAACTTAAAACTTTAAATATTCTTTTTCATGAATATTTCACAATTTATTATGCGAGTTAGGTTCATAAATAGCTTACATTTAGCTTTTATAGCAAAATTTAACTTGCTATATTATTTCTAGAATAATAACAATTTTTTTTATATTATTTTACTCCTTCACAAGTCGCTCGGCTCAAAAAGGTCATTTCGGGCCTCAAAAACCACAAAATATCACTTTTATGACTTATGGGAATTTTTAAAGGTCTCTCGATTTATTTTGTCTCACAAAATAATTTTATAGGCCATGCGAGTTTCTATTTTGTCAAAATAAGAAATTTTATATTTATTACATATTTATATTGCTTAAATTATGCCCGAAAGTTAGTTTCTGGGCATAAAATCTCATTTTCGGTCAAAACTCGCCTCGTAAGGCTTTATTAACTTTAATAAGTCTTAAAATGTTGACGGAACGCGAATCGGAACGTCGAACGTCAAAATCGCTCGACGCGTCGACGTTCGTCGTCGCCCAATTTTGTGATCCGACATGCCTATTCGCCTATTTTTAATTCTCAAACCACAAGTCGGATAATAGTGAATTTTTGATATGTTATAGACCTCATGGCGTAGCATTTTTACCAAAATTTAGCTCGCTAAAACAGTTCGTGGAAGCCCCTCAAAAACTGCCTCAAAATAGCCTGCAGCCAACTGCACAGCAGCGCGCCCGCGCGACGCTGTGCGGCTTGCGCGCGCGCCCGCGCGCGGCGTGCGGCTGGCAGTGGCCTGCTGCTCTGCAGCATGGCTTAGCGAGGTGCCCACTTTGCGATTTTCTCCTACGCTATCCGTAACTCCGTTTAAGCTGATTTTTGGATATGTTGTACATGGTATGGCAAAGTATTTTTAAAAAATATTAGAAATGAAATTTAAGGATGTTAGACTGACCAAACAGTGTGCTCAAAATGGCTGCCCGCAACAGTTTTCAACTTTGCGATTTTTGTTCAAAACTCGCCTCGACCCAAACCAGCCCGACTTTCTTAACAATTGACCTTAGTTAATCATATATTGACCCGTTTAAGGTTTCAACTCCTTAAAATTATGTGTTCTTGCTCGGATTTGTTCTTTATGGCTTTAATACGAACATATAGCATGCATTCATAGTTTCGTTTAATTTTCTAGCCGTTTATTAACGATTTCTCCCATATTCAATCCTTATACCTTCTCACAACACCAATACACCACCCAACATTATTATTATCATGAATTCATAAATAATTCATGTGCAAAATTCGATAAAATCAACGGACTTAAATAACTAGAGTTTATTAACAAACTTAGTTTCAATCTTTGGATTTAGAATCCATACAACCCCCATAGTACACTTACATGAATCAAAATAGATGGATTACAAAGAAAGTTCATGAGAAATCACATCATACACTACTAGCTTCAATAAATGAAATTTAGCAATTAATATTACTTTATTACATAACTTTGAGAAAAATTAAATTAAATACATATTTATACCTTAAACTCCTTATCTTCAAGTAATCCAAGCTTTGATATCCTACTACTAATCCTATCCTTTGTCTTCCACTTGCCCAAGCTCACACATACACACTTTTCTTACTTAATCATTTTTGGAAAAAATCAAAATTCAAGCATATTGAGAGAGAAAGAGGCCACGGTTTTTGGAAGAGGAGAAGAAGACTTTTTGATAATTTGATCTAGTCAAATTTCCTTGGGCTCTAAGTCTTGCAATGGTGTAGCCTTTACACTTCTTCCTCTTCTCTCTATACACGGCAACAAGGAGGAGAATTGGACTTTTATTTACTTGCCCACAAAGCTTGGAATAGTAACTAATTAAAAATAGCTTGGTTAATTAATTACCCAATCACCCCCTTTTATTCCCTTATTGAGTAATTATTCTACCAATATTAGTAACTAGGTTTTGACATACTAATTACTAATTTATTAACTTAATACATTACCCACTTGGAATCATATAAAATATATATATATTCCATTCTTAATACACATTAAGTATATATTCCAAAAATTTACCCTAACATATATTAGATTCTTATTACATACTTATTTTATAATACAAAAATAAATATGCCACCTATAATAACCAATGCAAATCTGAATTAGTTGCTCACATAAGATATTATAAGGGAATATATAATATCCTTTTTCCCATTCTCATAAATTCAAACAAGAATTTATTTATCTCATTGAGATATTATAATATACATAGCACTCTTTCTTGATTAAAATAATTTCCTATAAGAATTTATTTTAATATCTCTGGTTAAGGTATATAGTTATTATACATACCACCTCTTCCTTGTTTATTTAACAATGCCTCACAGCAATGATCACTTCATTGGGTAATAATTAAATACATATGCAGAACATATAATTATTAAATCTCATTTACATGCTACATTAAACATGCACAATTCACATATAGTAAATAAAAAAAAAATTATTCACTATATTAATATTATTATTATAACAGAAATATAAGAAATTTTCAGGTTCTTACATTCTTCCCCTCTTATAAAGATTCCGTCCCCGGAATCTCAAAACAAACTTATTCAAACAACTGTGGATAATTTACTATCATTTTCTCTTCTAATTCCCAAGTTGCTTCCTCAACATTATGGTTTCTCCACAATACCTTTACTGAAGTTATTACTTTATTCCGTAAAATTTGCTCCTTCCTATCTAGTATCTTAACAGGAATTTCCTCATAAGTTAAGTCTTTCTCAAACTGAATCGGTTCGTATTCTATCACATGTTTATAGTCTGCTTTATATGGTCGCAAAACTGACACATGAAAAACATTATGCACATGTTCCAATTCTGGAGGCAGGGCTACTTCATATGCTACCTCACCGACTTTCTTTAAGATCTCAAATGGTCCTATAAAACGAGGATTCAATTTTCCTCTCTTGCCGAAACGAATCTTTCCTTTCCATGGGGACACTTTTAGAAACACGTGTGACCCGACTTTAAAATCTCTCTTTTGTCTATACTTATCCGCATACTTTTTCTGACGATCCTGGGCTGTTATCAATCTCATCCGTATTAATGTAACCATCTCTGCAGTTTGTTGTATCAATTCCGGTCCTAACAAACTACGTTCCCCAACTTCATCCCAACAAAGAGGTGTTCGACATTGTCTTCCATACAATTCCTCGTACGGCGGCATACCTATACTAGCATGGTAGCTATTGTTGTACGCAAATTCTACCAAAGGTAAATGATCATCCCAGCTCCCTTTGAAATCCATCACACAAGCTCGTAGCATATCTTCTAAGGTTTGTATTGTTCTTTCACTTTGTCCGTCTGTCTGAGGATGATAAGCTGTACTTAATCTTAATTGTGTTCCCATATGTTCTTGCAAACTCCTCCAAAAATTCGAGGTAAATCTGGGATCCCTATCTGACACAATTGATACTGGCACTCCATGTCTAGAAATAATTTCTTTGATATACAGCTTAGCTAGTTGATCCAGGTTATATTTAATCTTTATCGGCAAAAAGTGTGCCGACTTTGTTAATCGATCCACTATCACCCAAATAGCGTCTAGTCCTTTTTGCGTACTCGGAAGTCCTACCACGAAATCCATCGTGATATGTTCCCATTTCCATTCAGGGATTTCCAATGGTTGCAATAACCCCCTTGGTTTCTGATGTTCCGCTTTTACTCTTTGACAAGTTAAACATTTACTTATATACTCTGCAATCTCTCTTTTCATACTTGGCCACCAAAAATACTGTCGAAGGTCTTGATACATCTTTGTACCCCCAGGGTGAATTGTGTACCTCGAACAATGGGCTTCGTATAAAATTTCTTCTTTCAATAACAACACTGATGGAACCCAAATTCTTCCTTCAAAACGGACTACTCCATTATTATCAACTCTAAATTTGGTTTCTTTTCCTTCAAAAATTTTCTCCTTAACCTTCACACACTCTTCATCCCCAAGCTGTGCTTCCTTAATTTTCTCCACTATAGTTAAACCATCTGCCACAAAATATAATTTTTCCTGTGATTCCACCGAAAATTTCACCTCTAATTCCATTTTCTCCATTGCTATTATTAACTCCTCTTGAGCAGTTAGTACCATCAATTTCTCTCGACCTTTCCTGCTTAGAGCATCGGCCACAACATTTGCTTTGCCTGGGTGATAAAGAATTTCACAATCATAATCTTTAATCAACTCCAACCACCTTCTTTGCCTCATATTCAATTCTTTTTGTGTGAAAATATATTTTAAACTCTTGTGATCTGTGTATATTTCACATTTTTCACCATATAAATAATATCTCCATATTTTCAAAGCGAACACTACCGCTGCTAACTCCAAATCATGGGTAGGATACCCCTTCTCATAATTCTTCAACTGTCGAGATGCATAAGCAATAACTTTTCCATGTTGCATAAGCACACATCCCAATCCTTTATGTGAGGCATCACTATAAACCACAAAGTTGCCCGTATTATCTGGTAGAGATAACACCGAGGCGTTGCTTAGTTTTCTTTTAAGTTCCTGAAAACTTGCTTCACATTTTTCTGTCCACTCAAATTTCACCGCCTTCCTTGTCAAGTTAGTTAACGGAGTAGCTATCTTTGAGAAATTTTCAATAAATCTCCTATAGTAGCCCGCTAATCCTAAGAAACTACGCACCTCTGTTGGCGTTTTTGGTTGTTCCCAATTTATTACTGACTCCACTTTTGCTGGATCTACCGATATTCCTTCATTGTCAATTACATGACCCAAAAACTGAACCCTTTCTAACCAAAATTCACACTTGTTGAACTTCGCATATAACTTTTCTTTTCTAAGTGTTTCCAACACAATTCTCAAATGTTCTGCATGTTCATCTTGCGTCTTGGAATAAACCAGAATATCATCTATAAACACAACCACAAACTTATCCAAGTACGGCTTGAATACTCGATTCATCATATCCATGAATGCGGCGGGTGCATTCGTCAATCCAAACGACATTACCAGAAACTCATAGTGCCCATATCGAGTTCTGAATGCTGTTTTTGGAACATCCTCCTCTCTTACTTTCAACTGATGGTATCCGGTTCTTAAATCTATCTTTGAAAAGTATTTTGCCCCTTTTAATTGATCAAACAAATCGTCGATCCTAGGCAACGGATATTTATTTTTAATCGTTACTTTGTTCAACTCCCTATAGTCGATACAAAGTCTCAATGATCCATCTTTCTTCTTTACAAACAACACTGGAGCCCCCCAAGGAGACGTACTAGGTCGAATGTACCTCTTATCTAATAATTCTTGCAATTGTATCATCAATTCCTTCATTTCCACAGGAGCCATCCTATACGGTGCTTTCAAAATTGGTGTCGTACCTGGCGCTAAGTCAATCACAAATTCTACCTCTCTGTCCGGTGGAAAACCAGGTATTTCTTCTGGAAAAACATCTATAAATTCATTTACCACTTCAATTTGTTCTATTTTCCCCATTTCTCGTTGAGTATCCACTACATAAGCTAGATACCCCTCACACCCTTTTTGCAACAACTTCTTTGCTTGCATCACTGACAGACATCGAGATTGTCTTGGAAATTTAGTACCATAAAACACCAACCTAGATTGCTTTGTAGGTTTAAGGTTTACTAATTTCTTTTGACAATCAATGGTTGCTCCATGTTTAAATAACAAATTCATTCCCAATATAACATCAAACTCCCCCAATTGAATCGGAATCAAATCCACATTTAGACTAAATTCCTTTATTTTAACACCACAATCCTTATAGACATGCTCTACAGGAATCACTTCTTTATTGGCAACCTCAATTTTTAAGGGAATCTCTAAATTTGATAAAGGCAATTCTAACCGTCTAGCAAACTCATGGGATACGAAAGAACAAGTTGCTCCAGAATCAAACAATACATAAGCATTAATATTGTTGATTGAGACGATACCTGCAACTACTTCCCTTGATGCCACCGCATCCTGCACCGTCATATTAAAAGTTCTGGCGACCGGCCTATTCTGCGGAGTTAAACCTGGTACTCCTACTTTCCCGCTACTATTTCCTTTGTTTCTAGTTCCTCCTTCAGTTCCCTTCTTCGGACAATTCCTTGCCAAATGATCTAATGCTCCACAAACAAAACAACCAAGACTCCTCTTTGGATTAGGGCAGTTTGGAGAGATATGACCTTCCTGTCCACATTTGTAGCACACAGTCTTTCCCTTCAGGCAAACTCCAGAATGGTTCTTACCACAATTCTTACAAGGTTCAAACTTTTTCTTCTGCTGACCACTAGGATAAATATTCCCAGGGTTATTCCATTTCCTCTTCTTATTAATTCCACTTCCACTACTTATTTCTGTCTTAACCATTCCTTCAATCTTTCCTTTGTTTTTCTTATCCTTCTTGTAAAGATTCATTGCCTCACTACCTCCCTCAGCGATAATTGCCTTTTCAAGAATTGCACCAAAAGATCCAATTTGCAGAACGGACAATTTATTATAAATCCAAGGCTTTAATCCTTGCTCGAAACGCCTTGCCTTCCTCTCCTCAGTATCCACCTGGTGTGGAGCAAATCGAGCCAGCTCATTAAATTTAGCTGCATACTGTGATACTGTCATATCATTTTGTTTAAGTTCCAGAAATCGAATTTCCATCCTACTCTGCATACTAGGAGGAAAATAATTCTCAAAAAAAATTTCTTTAAATCTTTCCTAAGTTATTATTCTTGCGCCTGCTCTTGCCTTATTTGCTTCCCACCAGAAATTCGCTTCCCCTTTTAACATATAAGTGGCAAAAGAAGTTTTCTGCTCAGCCCCAACCCTTGCTATTTCAAATGCTTTCTCAATTTCTTGTATCCAAGATTGAGCTTCTAATGGTTCAGTAGTACCTCGGAATTCTGGTGGTCCAACAGTTTTAAAATCTTTGAAACTAGCCACATGTACTACCGGTATATTCACATTAGGAACATCTCTATTTTGAAAAGCTCCCACTAAATGGTCTATAAACTGTTGCATTGGATCCTCTTGACCTCCACCTTGATTATTATTATTTGGTTCTTCATCCCTATTTCTGTTTCTGTTTCCTGCTGGTCTTCCTCGACCTCGACCTTGAACTCTTCGCAACATTATCTGTTTAATAAAATTTATTATTACTAAACTATTGCTTACACACATATCTATAAAAAAATTCATGCACACAAAAAAAATAAAAATAAAAAAAAAAATAAAAAAAACACATCCAATATTTTATTAAATATTAAACATGTTCTTTTACATATTTCATAGCATTTCTGTCTATTTACACAACCATAACATTTGCTTGCTATTTACATTTCATAGTCACTGTACATCAAAAGGTGTTTCTTTTTCTTGCTTGAATCCTTAACTACTACTAAGTTAAGATTCCCCAAAAGTATTCCCAATATTAATACTAAAAGTTGGGATCACCTACTTGCTACCATATTTACAAAAGTTTCCCCAAAAGTCACATTGTTTTTATGAAAACCCAACCACTAGACTCCCTCGTGTCCCGCAACATTAATTCCCACACGCTCATCTTCTGCAATAGCTATCACTCGGGCACGAGTGATTGAACGCCTATACTGTCCTACCTCATTGGGATACTCCCAAACTGCTGCTTGTACCCTTTCCAGAGAAGTATTATATTCCAGCCCCATTTCCCTCGCCTTCTTTTTCCACATTCTCATATTATACTCTACATGACGGGTATGCTGGTCTGATTCCTCTTGCCTCTGTAATTCATAAGTCCTGATGTTCTGGAGTTCATGATAATCTATTTGCAGATTCTGCAGTTGACCCTCTAGGTATTGGTTTCTATTCTCAGCTACCTGCAACCTGGCTATCAAATCTATCTTCTGACCCATCAAATTATGAATCATAGCTCCTAACTGAGCTAAAGCTTCCTGCATCCCTGGCGATATATCCTCAAACTCATTATCCCCTAGAGCACCATCCAGTTCATCTAGAAATAATCCCTCATTAGGATCCTCATTTTCCTCGGGCTCGGAGTCTATCTCTACCACTGGTACTTGTATATGCACATGTTGTGGTTCTATCAATGGTTGACCTATCTGCTCTTCAAATTCTACCTGGACCTCAGACATCTATAAGAAAATGATAACAATAATTTCATTAGTACTTATTACATGCATTTAAATATAAATAACAATTAACAGTTATCTATATATTATTTTATTATCACTGTTATTCATATAAATGAATTTCTAATATTCATACTACTTAACTCCAAATAAATTATCTCCCTCATTTTCTAAATAATTTATCTTAAGGTTCTAACCCAAGGTAACCCAACCTAAGGCTTAAACCTACAGCTTTGATACCAACTTGTGACGCCCCCAAAAATAAGTACTTAAAACCTGCATTTGGTGCTACACGATTCTAAATATTAACAAACTTAAAGCATTATTAAATTAAAGTTATTACATCAAAGTGCTTCTATCCCAAGTACGAAAACCTTAAATAATTCTTAACATGATACGTATGTAGTAATGTCACCCAAAAACCTATCTATTACATAAGATACTTCTAGCTATGCTGACATTTTTCCTTTGCCCTTATCCTTTCCAGAACTCTCACCTTCATCTTTCTTAACTGAAAACATTTATAATAAAGCAAGAATGAGCATTTAATTGCTCAGCAAGTATAATAATCAATAATTAACATACAAAAGAAATAAATGTTTTCAGCTGATTTCGCTTTCACAGTAAACAAATCTGTAAAGCAATTAACAAAAACTGTGACAATAAATCTCAATTTTTGAAACGACGTAGTGATTTAAATATGCTAAGTCGTTGAATAACTCAAGAACTTGTTTCTTCTTCTTTTTTAAAAGGGTTCAATCAGAAATTTTTATCTATGAACCGACATGGTCTTACGAGCACGATGGGTGATCAGCCCTTTATGCCCTGCATTGATCAATACTATCTAAGTGGAACAAATTCTTTCAGTTCCTCTTTGCCATCCCCAGGACGCAATATAAAAATAACCCCAAGTTGGGGAAGTTCTTGCTCATTATAATCCATTTAGAAGAATAAAATAAATGGATAGCTTAATTAAACAATTATATTTCAAGACTTAATATGAAAGAATTTGAAATATATCAATTGTACATGTATACTGAGTTTTATTCAATGTATACATCGTTATCTCATGCAATTTTCGAAGCTGACTGGAATAAAAATTCCATCTCTATAGCATTATATATAAACCAGAAGAATTAATTGCTTATATATAATTAAACTGAAAATATTACCCCAAAGGAGTAAATTATGAATAATAACTGTTGCATACAATAACCGCAAAAGTTTAAGAAGCTTACTCAATTTAAGTATGAGAAAAGTTAAGAAACTTGCCTTATAAGAAGATTATCACACAATTCTAATTTACAGTCCCCTCACAATCCCTACATAATTATATTCACATGCATACTTACGTTAGATCATAATATATATCATCAACATGCATGCATATTTATTAATAATTTTTAGTTCATAAACCAACATTATTTACACAAATCATAAATTTCAACTTGTTTCATTTAGGAATTTATTCCATTTTAACCATTCATTAATGTGTAATGGTCCCTTACAATATTAATATGTAAATATTTTACATATTTAAACTTAAAACTTTAAATATTCTTTTTCATGAATATTTCACAATTTATTATGCGAGTTAGGTTCATAAATAGCTTACATTTAGCTTTTATAGCAAAATTTAACTTGCTATATTATTTCTAGAATAATAACAATTTTTTTTTATATTATTTTACTCCTTCACAAGTCGCTCGGCTCAAAAAGGTCATTTCGGGCCTCAAAAACCACAAAATATCACTTTTATGACTTATGGGAATTTTTAAAGGTCTCTCGATTTATTTTGTCTCACAAAATAATTTTATAGGCCATGCGAGTTTCTATTTTGTCAAAATAAGAAATTTTATATTTATTACATATTTATATTGCTTAAATTATGCCCGAAAGTTAGTTTCTGGGCATAAAATCTCATTTTCGGTCAAAACTCGCCTCGTAAGGCTTTATTAACTTTAATAAGTCTTAAAATGTTGACGGAACGCGAATCGGAACGTCGAACGTCAAAATCGCTCGACGCGTCGACGTTCGTCGTCGCCCAATTTTGTGATCCGACATGCCTATTCGCCTATTTTTAATTCTCAAACCACAAGTCGGATAATAGTGAATTTTTGATATGTTATAGACCTCATGGCGTAGTATTTTTACCAAAATTTAGCTCGCTAAAACAGTTCGTGGAAGCCCTTTAAAAACTGCCTCAAAATAGCCTGCAGCCAACTGCACAGCAGCGCGCCCGCGCGGCGCTGTGCGGCGTGCGGCTGGCAGCGGCCTGCTGCTCTGCAGCATGGCTTAGCGAGGTGCCCACTTTGCGATTTTCTCCTACGCTATCCGTAACTCCGTTTAAGCTGATTTTTGGATATGTTGTACATGGTATGGCAAAGTATTTTTAAAAAATATTAGAAATGAAATTTAAGGATGTTAGACTGACCAAACAGTGTGCTCAAAATGGCTGCCCGCAACAGTTTTCAACTTTGCGATTTTTGTTCAAAACTCGCCTCGACCCAAACCAGCCCGACTTTCTTAACAATTGACCTTAGTTAATCATATATTGACCCGTTTAAGGTTTCAACTCCTTAAAATTATGTGTTCTTGCTCGGATTTGTTCTTTATGGCTTTAATACGAACATATAGCATGCATTCATAGTTTCGTTTAATTTTCTAGCCGTTTATTAACGATTTCTCCCATATTCAATCCTTATACCTTCTCACAACACCAATACACCACCCAACATTATTATTATCATGAATTCATAAATAATTCATGTGCAAAATTCGATAAAATCAACGGACTTAAATAACTAGAGTTTATTAACAAACTTAGTTTCAATCTTTGGATTTAGAATCCATACAACCCCCATAGTACACTTACATGAATCAAAATAGATGGATTACAAAGAAAGTTCATGAGAAATCACATCATACACTACTATCTTTAATAAATGAAATTATCAATTAATATTACTTTATTACATAACTTTGAGAAAAATTAAATTAAATACATATTTATACCTTAAACTCCTTATCTTCAAGTAATCCAAGCTTTGATATCCTACTACTAATCCTATCCTTTGTCTTCCACTTGCCCAAGCTCACACATACACACACTTTTCTTACTTAATCATTTTTGGAAAAAATCAAAATTCAAGCATATTGAGAGAGAAAGAGGCCACGGTTTTTGGAAGAGGAGAAGAAGACTTTTTGATAATTTGATCTAGTCAAATTTCCTTGGGCTCTAAGTCTTGCAATGGTGTAGCCTTTACACTTCTTCCTCTTCTCTCTATACACGGCAACAAGGAGGAGAATTGGACTTTTATTTACTTGCCCACAAAGCTTGGAATAGTAACTAATTAAAAATAGCTTGGTTAATTAATTACCCAATCACCCCCTTTTATTCCCTTATTGAGTAATTATTCTACCAATATTAGTAACTAGGTTTTGACATACTAATTACTAATTTATTAACTTAATACATTACCCACTTGGAATCATATAAAATATATATATATTCCATTCTTAATACACATTAAGTATATATTCCAAAAATTTACCCTAACATATATTAGATTCTTATTACATACTTATTTTATAATACAAAAATAAATATGCCACCTATAATAACCAATGCAAATCTGAATTAGTTGCTCACATAAGATATTATAAGGGAATATATAATATCCTTTTTCCCATTCTCATAAATTCAAACAAGAATTTATTTATCTCATTGAGATATTATAATATACATAGCACTCTTTCTTGATTAAAATAATTTCCTATAAGAATTTATTTTAATATCTCTGGTTAAGGTATATAGTTATTATACATACCACCTCTTCCTTGTTTATTTCACAATGGCTCACAGCAATGATCACTTCATTGGGTAATAATTAAATACATATACAGAACATATAATTATTAAATCTCATTTACATGCTACATTAAACATGCACAATTCACATATAGTAAATAAAAAAAAATTATTCACTATATTAATATTATTATTATAACAGAAATATAAGAAATTTTCAGGTTCTTACATATGCTGGAACCTCCCATGTGCTGACTTAAATGCGTACTTCATTCTATCCATCCTAACCTTCTTATCTCTTACTTCTCCTTCTAACTCGCTTGTTAGCTTCTCGGCCTGAGCACGGCCTCTTCTCTCATCTTCCCAGAATGTGGTAATGATCTGCTTGTCAGTTTGGAGACTCTGAATCCTTGACTCTAGCCCATTAATGGTATATCCCAAGTGGGTCCTAATAGCTTCTTTCTCATCCTTCAGCCTGTCCGCCTTCTGACCTGCTGTTCGCAGCTTGTCAGCCAGATCCCCGTTCCTAATTATCAGGTGTTGCACCAATGCCTCAAGCAATGCTGCAGCCTGCTGCTCCCCCTGATACAGTTCCTCCAACTCATGGACCTTGTCGTCCAAATCTGTAATCCTATCCATCAACTCATCTAGTAAACCATCCTCAGGTGCTTCCTCGGAGTCCTCCTCGGGCTCCTCTTCCTCTTCAGGATACTCCTCTGGGTCTGACTCAGCTGCTGCCTCAGCTATAGGCTCAGGTACAGCTGTCACCAACTGCTCACTCACTACGTGAATATCTCTAACCTCCTCTTCTCCTGACATCCTACAATCAAGACAAGAACTCAATTAGTATTTTAAAAATAGATATTGATTTTGTTTTTAGAAAAATAGCTTTGACACTACACTTAGAACTCTACGTGAGTTCATCTCCTTATTACCTCCACTAACTTCCCTAAGGTTATAGTCTAAGGTTCCCCACCTAAAGTTTATAACCTATTGCTTTGATACCAACCTGTGACGCCCCCAAATCCGTGTAACATCGATTACAGGACATGGTGCTCACGATACAACATACATCCTCATCTATCTAAGTAAACTCCAGCAATAATAATAGTAATATTATAACTATTACGTACTTACTCAAAATAAAATCCCAAGTCCTTACAACCTTTAATAAACCAAAACTTAAACTTAGCGTTTATCGCTACATTACATCATATGCGGAAATATAACTTATTTTATAAGGTAACTAGCATCATTTCATCTTAGTCTTCCCCTTGTCCTTGCCCGAGCCCTCAGCCTTCTCATCCTTAACTGAAAGGTTTAAGCAAGAATGAGCACAAATTGCCCAGCAAGTATATAAAGAAGTTTGAAAACATACATCAGGAGTAAAAACATCTGTATGACAATATCTCAACAGTTGAAAGAATTATCAAGTGTTAAACAAGAATATCAAAGATAAGAGTTTAGAATTCTCCATAGCATACTAAGGGGTGTTAAATACCCTGAACATTGCTTTGTTTCATCGAAAACCATCAGACGGTTTAACAATCAAATAGATTGTAAACGGTCTCTGCAAGTACTCCAGGTGATCAGCCTATCGTACCCTACATTGTGCACAAGTATAAAGTTTAAACTGCATAAGCATAAATGGGACTATATGCCCGACATCTGTTTGCCCATTTATTCGGGTTGTTCATCTTAGTATTCATGCGAGACCGCACCAAAGCAATTTGGATTGGTAAACATTAAATAGCTTCGAAAGATTTGAATTAAATCATTTTTCATCAATAATAACTAGCCGAAAACAAAGGCCAGGAAACATACTTAGAAACAGTTCGATAATGACATGAAATTTATAAGCATAGTTGTTAGAATAATAACTGAGTAATCATCGATAAGCTTGCAAGATAATTGAAGTTGTATAACTTCACAACAAAGGAACTTGCACGAATAAATAGCTAGCACAAGTCCAATACTTACCCTTACTGCGATAAAAATGAGTAAGGATTGAATAAATACCCAATAGAAATTAGGGTTAGGAAAACTTGCCTGATACATCTGCTATCGTTAATGCTAGCAATTAACCTTCACGTAACCTAATCATATGTGTCACATTAAGCCATTAGGTTCTTGAACTCTAATTCGAAAGAAAATGATTTCCTTTCATTATAATTTCATTAATCAACTACCACGTATGCTATCATCAAACTAATTTAATCATATATCATGTTGCGTCATATAGATAAAGTGGTTCAATATGAGAATCTGAGTAAAAATAAGTTTCTGGAATTTTTCCCGGTTCGACCCGACCAGACCCGGATCAGACCCGACCCGGACCGGCGCAGCTGCGCAGCCTCAAGCCGTGTTACCGGCGCAGCTGCGCTGCCTGGAAAACCCGGAACCCATCTTTGAGTGGCGCAGCTGCGCATCGTTAAGCCGTATGAACGGCGCAGCTGCGCTGCTCTTCATGCCCAGAAATTTTTTGCGGTTTTGAGCAGCCATCTTAACGAATTAATTCTGATTAAACCATACATGATATGACCATGAAACTTGGACACAACATACTTCATCTAGCATACTATTTTACAAAAATATCACATTCCAGAAAATAGCAAATTAAGACCACGAACCGGCTACCTTGAAAAGCGTGCCAGGACAGGTTCTAACACTTAGAAAAATTCTGGAAAACCCAGAAATTTGCAGATTTTTATTTCCAACATGCTTGCTCTCGAAAATCATAACTTGCTCAATTTAACTCCGTTTCTTATGAAATTTGGTCAGGTTATACATCATACTACACAGTATTTTACAAAATTATTACACACACTAATCGGGTCATAGAAACCATGATTCCAAGGCTCCGAAAAACCCGAAAAGTCACAGATTTTATGTTTAACCAATTTTTACAAAAATCATGATTTTGATTCTAGCATGCATGGGGTTGATTCCTACTGTCCAGACCACACATACTAACATATATACACATGTTACAACAATCAAACTCACTAAATTACCATGATTTGAACAAATTGACATCTAAGAGGCATTTTATCAAACACTTTGCATGCATGGCATAATTCTTTGGAATTCAAAGCATACTTGGCAAGATTAGTCCAGAACTTGTGTTCTTAACAACCACATAACAGTAATCACACTAACCTAGCATCACAACACCAAAACAAATCATTTACCACAATTATACATGCATTTTCTTCACTATTTTCCTTAAGAACATAGAAAAGTTGATGAACTACTTACTTAGGTGAACTCCTCTTGATTTGAAGTAGCTATTGATTCTCCTTGCCTGTACCCTTCTGCTCTTAAAATCTTCAGAACTCCTTCAAGGTTTCTCAAGCTCTCACTCTCTCCATTTTCTCTCACGAGTGTATTTTATCAAAATGAAGAAGAGAAGAGACTTGGGTTGGAATGTATATATATTATATGATGGAAACTGATTTCCCCAGGCCCTTTCCATCTCCCAAACCATCAGTTATATGTATATAATGCTTATAATTCAATAGCTTAGTTATGGAGGAGGGGTTAAGAAAATGAAAAGTTTGGTTATATGGTGATATAACCTCCTCTTTGCTATATTGTTATATACGTATACTTCCTCCCTCCTTGTCCCAATTTAGATGTCACGTGGCCCCCTCCAGCTGCTGCAACTTATTAAAAATATTATTTTAATCAATTTAATCACTTAATAAATCATTTTGACCATTTTACCCTTCGTAGCCGAACGTTGCGATACTTATATCGATTCCTACTAAAGTTGACGTTCCGGACGTCATGGGACTATCCGTTTCATCAAATTCATCTCTGAAATTCGTGGTTGACTTTTTACCCGAAAAAGTCAACCGGTTGACTTTGACCAAAAAGTCAACCGTGACACATTTTCGTGGTTACAGTCTATCCTGACTAATTTCGACATTCCGGACTCAAATACATAGTCCGCGTCTCTAAATTCTGCTCCGAACTCAAAATCATGCTTTAAAGCCATCCCACGAAATTAATAAAATTAATTCCATACTTAACCAATTTAAATAATTGAATTAAACTGAACCAACCATTTAAATACTCCTCATCACATATACGCAATTAACACATGTATGTATAACACATATACATCTAATAAAAGAAAACACACAAGAATTTCACATAAATTCGTTTATTGATAATTGTTAAATGACATAATAATCACGGATATTACATCACTTGTTTAGCTTCCCTTTGCCTTTACTCGTTGACGGGGCATCAATATTTTCAACCTTAGTTGCAATGATTATTTAATATGCAAGAGTGAGCAAACAACAGTTCACTGGAATTTAACAATAATAAAGACATGAAAGAATATCTCTAAAAAGATTTGAAAAACTTTGCTTACTTCAACAATAAAGAATTAAATAATAATTCTTTAATCACAATTATAATTCGAATATAGAATTCATCTGAAGGTCATAAGACCTTGAACTTTTGTCCTAGGTTATAAATATTTCTATTTAAAACCTTTAACAGTCTCTAAGACTGTGGACTTTAACTCGTACTTAGGGGGATCAGACCTTTGTACCATGTATTGTGCACAAATATCTTAACGCTTCTTTTTAGTAACCTCCCCTAATAAATAGGGTTATTCAACTCAGTATTTGAATACAAGTCCGCACCAAAGGAAGTTTGGTTTGGATAAGCTTACAATGGTAATTTAGAATTCAAGTTCATCAACTAAGAATTAGTTGAATCGACTTCCATTAGTTCATAAATAAAAGAATTATGAACTAATATATGCCTTAGAATTAAACTTAAAGCATTTAAAAGATAAGCTGGATCTTACTTGAACAATAAGTCAAGACCGTGTCATTTAAATAAACACTTGTCCAATGCAGAAATAAAAAAGACATTCTCAATATATTCCATAAAGAACTTGCATAGAATTAATGAGTTTAGGGTTTAGAAGACTTGCCTCAGGCGCAAACTACTAACACAATTCATGTTCTAACACTTCCTACATACATATACATTTAATCACAATAACCTAAATTAGTTAACACATAACTAATTCGCATAGTTGGTTAACCCTCACGGTTAACTCATTCTAATTAAATAAATAATAATCAACCATCACATAGTTAATTACATCACATAGACATGCTCACATAATTAAATCAATTATGTATTAAACTAAATTATAATTAAAAAATAATTGTGACACCCCCAAATCCGGTATCTTAATTTCCACAGGATTTGGTGTTCACTGTTCAAATATCATATGACTATCTACTCATAATAATAGAAATTCATTAAATAGATAAATAATACATCATCTCCCTATAATAGGGTTACAACATCTGAAATAGTAAATACATAATCAATCCTAGGTTATACTTAACCTTAAATTTCTATTGCGAAAACGTAAACAAATAAGTCTTAATAAATACACATAAGTCTTGAACTTTAACATATCAATAACACCACATGTCTTCAACACTTGTTAACTTTTCCTTTGCCCTTGCTACTAGAAGGTTCATCACATCTTTTATTCTTAGTTACAATGTTATTATGCAAGAGTGAGCATGAATGCCCGCAAGTATAAAAATATGACAATATTAACATGCGAGTGAAATTAAAAAAATCTGAATAATAGAAAGCTCAACTTTTGAATCAAGAATAATAATCGAGAATCAAATTACATCTGAGGGTCATAAGACCTTAAACTATGTCCTAGGTGAAGTATATTAACCTTTAACCTTTAACAGTCATAAGACTATGGACTTTACTTCTCGTACTTAGGGAGATCAGCCCTTCGTACCGATACTGTGCACAATACCTCAACGCTTAAAGCAACATCAATTCCCCTTTAATAGGGCTGTTCATCTCAGTTTGACATCAGAGTCCGCATCAAATAAAGTTTGGTTTGGATAACTCAATAGTAGTTCTGGAATTTAGAACGCTCATCAACTATGGACTAGTCGAATCAATAAGGGTTCGCTAGTCTTAAAGGATTCATCAATATATGATATTCAATTTGAATAATAACTTCTCAAGGGTATACAATCGAATAAGTGTTGTATACTGAAATGATACTTTTAAAAGAATCATAACATCTCATATGAAATTCTGAACTTGAGTAATCAAGAATAAGAACTTTACTTGATATAGAATTTAAGTCTATAACTTGCTCAATATAAAAGTAAGGTTAGAATACTTGCCTAGTGAGCAAGCTACAAATCTAGTTACAATTCAATTCTTCAACGTCCTATACATTACATTATGTATATGATGTTGATTAGTTTCATAACTTCTATGTTCAACTATTGAACTTTTCATTTAAGTCAACTTACAACTGGGTTCCTAGTGTTAACTTATTAACTAACCACATAGCATGAGTATGAATTCACAATATGCATATCTTATAGGTATAATCCTTCAAACAATCATAATCAAGTTTTACAATCACAATATTCAAGTTCGCACTTAGTTTATTAACTTGAACCTTCTTATTATCTTATACATGTCAATAGCTTAGTTTATTAACATGAACTTCAAATCATATAATATTCATGTTTTATAACATAAAACAACATCTTTTATCATCGAGAGAACTACACTTGCATACGTGCATGTTTGACGCCCTCCGATTGCCTCCGAATACGCATCAGTCACAAAGATGGCCAATTTGACCTTTTAATAACTTCAAATTGAAAAACATAAAAAATAAAAGTTGTTGATCTACTCGTTATCTTTCCGAATCATTCTGAATCGCCTTAATCGGAGTTCGTATAAAGAAGTTATGCTTATTTTATTATAGGAGGTCAAAATAGTCTCAGAAATAAAAAAAAAACCCCGGACAGCACCCACCCTCGCTGGGGCGTAGCTTTATGGCTATGGGGACCCACTGGGGCGGGGCATACAGCTGTTACGTTTTCTGGTTCACGATTTTGACACTTTATTGGCCCAATAATCCTAATTAAATGCAAATCAAACTAGTACCGTGATTTCTATGAAGTATAAACTTCATAGAAACGTCATACAATGTTATTAACATCTTAAATCATGCAATTACTCGAATCAAATCATGAAATTCCACCGTTCTTGGTGTTCTTGATAGTTTTGAAGAAAAACACTAAATTCATCGTCACGGATTCGTTATAACTCCGAATCCGTCTGTTCAAAGTTTGTTTTCTTTGTTTTAACATGTATAATCATAATCCATTATCAATTGTAAGTTAAAAATACTATGAAAGCATTTAATTTACCCATATGGGTTATTCATACGATATTCAAACTCTGTATTTCATGAAACCCAATTATTAACAAAATTTCATGGTGTGATCAGTGTAATTCATGAATACATGATTCAACGCATAATACTAATATATACGGTTACATATATGATAATATCTTGGTTTAATTACTAAAATAATTATTAACAGAGAAATTTTACAAAGACATAAAAGAACTCTGTAACTTTTTCAAAAACCCAATTAAGGCCAAATTGAATGAATTTGATCATTTTAAATCATTCATACCAAACATAAACATAATATAAACACACACCCATATACATATAGCCATAACATGACTTAATTTCAAAAACTAGTTTTTACAGAAAACTTTAAAATACGTAATGAAGAACTTTAAGAAATTTAAATTTTGAAAACTTAAAAGAAGGGATTACCCTTTAGTAGATGAAAATGATACACTCAAGATAATATCAGAATCTCTCAAATCTCTCTCAATTTCTTCTCCTTTTTCTCTGTGAAACTTTTCTAAGTTTTTCTTCTGATAATGATTTAGGATATAGACGTAGTATACGTATATATAATTAGCCGTTGTTTGTTAACTAACAAACTTCCACAAGGGCCCTGTTTGGCTAGCACCCCTAACTCCTTTTTTATTTATTTTAATTAACTTTCTTATTATATAGTTAATTGTCACATTACTAATTACTCAATTAATTTTATCTAAATTAATTAAGTAAAATATAACAAACTTACATTAAATCACATTGTCACATAATTAATATTCTACTTTATTAATTACGTCAACTCATTAGATTTCCAATTAATTATTAAATTAATTAGAATAACATTATGCTTATTTAAATAATTTACTTATTCAAATAACCCATTTAAATACATACTTTGGACTATAAAATTACTACACATTAATTTAATTAATGCAACACATATAATTAAATTAATCTACCATAAATTCATGAATTAATTATTTAACTTAATAATTAAATCATCAAAATAGTTATTTATTTCAATAAATATTCAAATAACTTTACAAAATTCTCGTTCGTCACATCTTTCCTCCTTTAAAAGGATTTGGTCCTCAGAATCACGATTCGATTAATAATTTCGTCCCGTCACTCTCCCCCCCTTACAAAGATTATGTCCCCAGAATCGCGTTCACCTATTTAGGAAAATAAGTGTGGATAAGTCTTCATCATATTCTCTTCGAGTTTTCACGTAGCTTCTTCAGCGTTGTGGTTCCTCCAAATTACCTTAACAGAAGGTATTACTTTATTCCTGAGGACTTGTTCTTTCCTGTTAATAATTTGCACATGAACTTCTTCGTAGGATAAGTCTTTCTCAAATTGTAGGGGTTCATATTCTATCACATGTTTGTAATCGGGTTTATAAGGTCGTAACACTGACACATGGAAGGCGTTGTGGACATGCTCTAATGCCGGAGGTAAAGCTACCTCATAGGCTACTTCTCCAATTCTTCGTAGTACCTCAAAGGGTCCAATGAACCTCGAGCTCAATTTTCCCTTTTTATCGAATCTAATCTTTCCCTTCCAGGGAGAGACCTTCAAAAATACAAAGCTACCCGATTGAAACTCTACATTCTTGCGGTGTGGGTCGGCGCATTTCTTCTGCCTATCCTGAGCCGCTACTAATCTTGTTTGAATTATTTTAACTAATCTTGTTTGAATTATTTTAACTATGTCTGTTGTCTACTGTACCAACTCTGGACCTAGCAACTGTCTCTTGCCAACTTCATCCCAGTACAATGGAGTTCTGCACTTTCTGCCTTATAACGCTTTGTAAGGCGGCATACCAATACTAGTGTGGTAACTATTATTATAACCGAATTCTACAAGCGGTAAATGATCATCCCAATTGCCTTTAAAATCCATGATGCATGCTCTCAGCATATCCTCCAATGTTTGGATCGTCCTTTCGCTTTGGCCATCAGTCTGAGGGTGATAAGCAATACTCATCCTCAACTGTGTCCCCATGCATTCTTGTAGTCGCTTCTAGAATTTCGATGTAAAGCGCGGATCGTGGTCGGATACAATCGACAGTGGTACTCTGTGCCTCAAAACAATCTCTTTCACATATAACTTCGCCAATTATTTTAAGTTAAATCTGATTCTGATCGGAAGAAAGTTTGAGGATTTCATTAATCGATCAACGATAACCCATACTACGTCGTAGCATTTCTGGGTCGTCGGAAGGTCAACCACAAAATCCATTGTAATATGTTCCCATTTCCATTCTGGGATCTCTAGAGGTTGTAGCAAACCAGTCGGTCTCTGATGTTCAGCTTTCACTCTCTGATAGGTCAGACACCTGGCAACACAATCGGCAACGTCCCTCTTCATATTTGGCCACCAAAAATGTTGTCGTAAATCCTGATACATCTTGGTACTTTCGGGATGAATGGAATACCTCGAACTATGAGCCTCGCTTAGAATGTCCTCCTTGACTTTTGGTACTGGCGGTACCCAAACTCTATTTTCAAACCTCAACAATCCATCGCTGTCCATCTTGAATTTAAGTTTCGTCCCTACATATATCTTTTTCTTTACTTCCTCACATTCCTTATCTAGGATTTGAGCTTCCTTAACCTTATCCAATAAAGTTGTACCAGCTTGCATCTGGAACAGCTTCTCATCAGTCTCCATTGGACATCCTATTTCCAATTCCAGCTTTTCCATTGCTGAAATCAATTCTTCCTATGCTGTCAGCATTATCAACTTCTCCCGACCCTTTCTGCTTAAGGCGTCGGTTATAATATTCGCTTTTCCCAGGTGGTATAAGATATCACAATCATAGTCCTTTATTAACTCCAACCATCTTCTCTGACGCATATTCAAGTCTTTCTGAGTAAAAATATATTTCAGACTTTTGTGGTCTGTATATATTTCATAATTCTCCCCATAGAGATAGTGTCTCCAAATCTTTAAAGCGAATACCACCGCGGCCAATTCTAGATCATGGGTTGGATATCCCTTTTCGTAATCCTTCGATTGTCATGACGCATACGCAATGACTCTGCCGTTTTGCATAAGCACACAACCTAGCCCTTTATGCGACACATCACTATATACTACAAAGTTTTCTGTGTCATCCGGAAGGGACAACACAGGTGTTGTGTTCGGTTTGTACATAACGCAATCATGCAATCAAATCACATAAATAGGGCGGAAGCGTAAAAAACTAGGTTTTCAAAAATTTATACAAACCCATTACCATGATTATTCTTATGCATCAATTATCAGTGAATGAAGAAGGAGAAAAATAGAATTATTCCTTCGAAGATCCAAGCTTCCTCAGGTACAAGTTCTACCCCTTTGATTCCTTTGATTCCTCTGTAGTGGCTCCTTCCCTTGATCAATGTCAGCCACCTAAATGTTTGGCCTCTAACGGTGATCCACCAAGGAAGATGAAGAACTCAGTAAGATGGGTTATTGGCTTAACCCTTGTTTCTATCTCTATAGAATATGTGTACTCCCAACTCTTGAAAAATTCACGTACCTTATTTCTGATATAAGACTCTCTTATATAGATATTAGGTTAACCCTCCTAATCCAATTAGAATAGGGTTTTATTTAATTAATTAATTAAATACTTTTAATTAATTTAGATCCTAATCTTTATTAGGATTGAGAGAGAGTACTGATATTATATTAATTCCTAAACTCCTTTAGAATTAAAATAATAATAATAATATAATATTAATAAGACTCCTCTTATTAATTATATTTAATATTTCTAAAATATTAAATAATAAACATTAAGCTATTTAATTTATTCTATCATCATAGATTAAATTAATTATACTTAATGCATTATTACTATCATGCCATTTTCTTCTTAAATAATTCTTCTTCCTTTTATGGTGTGACCCTTTAGGTTCTCCATATTAAACCGGTTGTGAATAAATCAATTAGAACAACTCTAATCTTATTTAAATAAATAAATTAAACTAATAATCTATTTAAATAAATAACATTTATTCTACAATAGGGATAAGCCTCCCTAGCGATCAACGACTTTCTAGATAATATAGATTTCAACATTAATCATAAAAGAACCTGTGAGTTAATAGTTACCGTACAATTCAATCCTTCCACCATAAAATGTCCCAATTAAATATAAGACATGGATTTACTGTCAAGTCTTAATTTATTTAATCATATGTATTTTG
The DNA here is from genome assembly GCA_020205555.1 of Panax stipuleanatus. Lineage (NCBI taxonomy): Eukaryota > Viridiplantae > Streptophyta > Magnoliopsida > Apiales > Araliaceae > Panax > Panax stipuleanatus. The sequence goes on from CM035124.1 coordinate 50,198,468, forward strand.
ATTAGAAAATGCACAACTCCAAATAATGCAAATTAGAAACCTCTTTCTAATTTCATTCAACCTTGGCCAAGGATTCCTGGGTTGTCATTTAATGAATCACATAGGACATATCTCCTCTTTTACTAGAGGTGGTAGATTCTTTATTGATCATTCATTATCTCCATATGTAACTCATTACACCCAAGCATACCCTATATATGCCTTAAAAGGCCTTAAAAAATTAGCCAAAGTATAATTTGTTACATACAAGATACTATGATGATCTCAAGTCCAAGGATCACATGTACTAATATCACATTAGGAATTCCTATTGACAGGCGAGTAAAACTCCATTAGGTATTCCATAGCGAGTCACGTTCAGTGAACTTATTCTCCAATAAGCACCTACATACTTGCTTTAGTGTCTCCACACAAATGACCATGAGATCAGTCATCCTCATCCAATGAGCAAACAACATATGTACCAATCTATCCGGATTTACTAATCCCCATTTTAGTAATCCCACAATTGGGAACTATTTTAGTTTTTAAGCTTTCTAAGAATTTAGATCTCATTATCATGATCTCAGCATGATTCTAAACGCATTGCATTAAAACTATGGGTTATTTACATATTATAAAAATAGCACCATGTAGATAATTATATGCCTTAAATGAATATTTTATTAATAAATAAATAAGATTATTTACAAAGTATGTGCTTTGTCATCATACATAATTGGCTTGTATGCACACTACTATCAATCTCCCACTTGCACTAAAGCCAATCGCCATGGTATCTCATACCCATCTTCTCTAAGTGACGATCAAACTTTTGTTGTGTTAAAGCTTTAGTAAATGGATCTGCAATGTTGTCTTGAGAGTCTACACGCTCCAAGGTGACGTCTCCTCTTTCAATGATCTCCCTGATCAAGTGAAATCGCCGCAACACGTGTTTAGATTTCTGATGAGACCTGGGTTCCTTAGCCTGTGCAACCGCTCTGGTGTTGTCACAGTATACGGGAACTGCTTCTCCAATGCTAGGAACCACACCAAGTTCAGTTATGAACTTCTTCATTCAAACAGCTTCCTTTGCAGCTTCACTTGCAGCTATATACTTTGCCTCTGTCACTGAATCAGCAACCGTTTGCTGCTTGGAACTCTTCCAACTCACTGCACCTCCGTTCAAGGTAAACACATACCCTGAAACAGATTTACTATCATCTTGGTCTATTTGAAAACTTGAGTCCGTGAATCCCTCGAGTTTTAATTCAGACCCACTGTAGACAAGAAAAATATCTTTAGTCCTTCTCAAGTACTTTAGGATATTTTTCACTGCCTTCCAGTGCTCTTCTCCTGGATTCGACTGGTATCTGCTTGTTACACTAAGTGCGTGAGCAACATCCGGTCTAGTACATATCATACGGTACATGCTAGATCCTATTGCAGAAGTATAAGGGATCTTACTCATACGGTCTCTCTCCTCAGGTGTCTTTGGGGCCTGTTTCTTGGAGAGATTTATTACATGGCTCATCTGCATGAGACCTCTTTTGGAATCTTCCATGCTAAACCTCTTTAGCATCGTATCAATGTACGTTCCTTGGGATAAGCCAAGCATCCTTTTAGATCTATCTCTATAGATCTTTATCCCTAAAATATAGGATGCTTCACCCAAGTCCTTCATGGAGAAGTTTTTAGATAACCAGATTTTAATGGATTGTAACATAGGAATGTCATTCCCTATCAGTAATATATCATCAACATATAATACAAGGAATAATACTGCGCTCCCACTAACCTTCTTGTAGACACATGGTTCATCCTCTTTTTTGATAAAGTCAAACTCTTTGATTGTCTCATCAAAACGAATGTTCCATCTACGAGAAGCTTGCTTCAACCCATAAATGGATCGTTGTAGCTTACAGACTTGATTTGTTCCAACTTTTGAAATAAATCCCTCTGGCTGTGTCATATACACAGCATCCTCAAGTTTCCCATTGAGGAAGGCCGTTTTCACGTCCATCTGCCAGATCTCATAGTCGTTGTAAGCTGCAATCGCAAGCAAAATCCGAATGGACTTGAGCATGGCTACTGGTGAGAAGGTTTCATCATAGTCAACTCCTTGTCTTTGTTTGAAACCTTTTGCAACCAGTCGGGCCTTATAGGTCTCTACCTTTCCGTCTGCTCCAGTCTTTTTCTTAAAAACCCATTTACACCCAATAGGTTTAATACCTTCAGGTGGTGAAACCAAAGACCATACTTTGTTTTCATACATGGAGTCCATTTCAGATTTCATGGCTTCAAGCCATTTCCCTGAGTCTTTATTACTCATAGCCTGTTCGTAATTCAATGGATCATCATCATTCATGATGTGTACCTCATCGTTATCCTCTATAACGAATCCATACCTCTCAGGTATCTTCGGTACTCTTCCAGATTTACGAACAGGGTGTGGTACAGTAGGTTTCTTCTACTTGGTTAGGTACCTGACTTTGGTCCGTGGTAACTTGTGGTTCTTGAACTTCTTCAAGATATATCTTGCTCCCACTGACCCCTTCATGGATAAACTCTTTCTCCAAGAAGGTAGCATTTTTTCGCAACAAACACCTTTTGATCAGTTGGATGATAGAAATAATACCCTACGATTTCTTTAGGGTATCCCACAAATCTACACTTATCGGATTTAGTCTGTAGCTTATTATTTTCAAACTTTTTGACATAAGCTGGACAACCCCAAGTCTTAACATGCTTAAGATTTGGTTTCCTCCCTTTCCACATCTCATATGGAGTCTTTGGGGCGGATTTGGTAGGTACCTTGTTAAGTAGGTATGCAGCCGTTTCTAGGGCATATCCCCAGAAGGAAATTGGAAGGTCGGTAAAACTCGTCATGGATCGAACCATGTCCAACAGTGTTCGATTTCTCCTTCCAGATACTCCATTTAACTGTGGTGTACCTGGAGGAGTCCATTGTGAGATTATACCATTTTCTCTGAGACAATTGAGAAACTCACTGCTTAAGTATTCTCCACCTCGATCTGATCGAAGTATCTTAATACTCTTGCCCGTTTGTTTCTCTACTTCACTTCTGAACTCTTTGAACTTTTCAAATGATTCTGATTTGTATTTCATTAAATACACATATCCAAATCTTGAGTGATCATCAGTGAAAGTAATAAAATAAGAATACCCACCCCGTGCACTTGTTCTCATAGGTCCACAAACGTCTATGTGAATCAATGCCAACAACTCTGTAACTCTCTCTCCTTTTTCCACTAAAAGGAGATTTAGTCATTTTACCCATGAGACAAGATTCACAAGTTGGATATGATTCATAATCAGATAGCTCGAGGAGCCTATCTTTATGCAACTTGGATAATCTTGTTTCATTGATATGACCGAGTCTACAGTGCCACATATAGGTATAATTAATATCATCTCTTTTCCTTTTCTTAATTTGTTCAATTTGAAATATATTTTCTTGTAAGTCAAGTGTATAAAGTCCATTTCGCAAATTTCCAATACCATATAAAACATCGTCTTTATAAATAGAACAACCATTGTTCTTTATAATAACGTCAAAACCTTCCATATCCAATACAGAAATTGAAATAATGTTTTTAATAATATTCGGAGCATAATAACAATTATTAAGATAAATAGATTTGCCCGAAGGCATTGCTAAACAATAAGTTCCTACAGCTAATGCAGCAACTTTTGCTCCATTTCCCACTCGTAGGATCACCTCATCTTTGTTCAGCTTTCTACTTCTGACCAGTCCCTGCACAGTATTACATATGTGAGAACCACAGCCGGTATCCAATACCTAAGTAGAATTATGACTTTCAGAAAATTAATTTCAATCATAAACAAACCTTGATTGGAAGTCGAATCTTCTCCAAGCTTCTCCAAGCTTCTTCTCTGCTAGAAACTTCTTGCAGTTCCTCTTCCAATGTCCCGGCTCATTGCAATGAAAGCACATTCCTTTAGCTGGTTCAGGTTTCTTTTGCTCCTTTTCTTTCCCTTTTCCCTTAGCCTTCTTAGATTTCTTCTTTTCAGAAGACACCTTGGACCTCTTCCTTTTATTGGAAGAATCCACCATCAAGACATGGTTCTTCTTGGATGAGAAGTGACCTTCTGCAGTTTTCAGCATGTTAAGCAGCTTAGGTAAGCTAACATCTAGCTTATTCATGTGAAAATTAACCACAAACTGCGAGAAGGTCTCAGGGAGTGACTGCAAGACCAAGTCTTGACTCAACTCCCCATCCATGACAAACCCAAGCTGTCCAAGGTGTTCAATCAAATTGATTACCTTCAGAACATGAGTCTCGACGGCAGTGCCCTCGGTCATCCGAGATCGGAAGAGCTCCTTAGATATCTCATATCTAGCCATCCTACTCTGTTCACCATACAACTCCTTGAGGTGAAGCAGCATAGCAGGAGCATCCATTTTTTCGTGCTGACACTGAAGCTCGTTATTCATGGATGCGAGCATGATGCATTGAGCCACAGATGCATCATCTTGCCACTTATTGAAAGTGGTAATCTCTTCCTCAGAGGCTGTTTCTGAAACAGATTCAGGGATAGTGGAATTTAGGACATAAGAAATCTTTTCAGCAGTGAGAACAATTCTCAGATTTCTTAGCCAGTCCTCATAATTCGGGCCGGTAAGCTTATTTGCATCAAGTATGCTTCGTAGTGAGATTAGTGATTTTGACATTTTTAAAATTCTGCATGTGAAAAGACAAGATTTTAGCAAACATTCATTTTATTAACTTTGCATACCAAAATAAATTTAGGTCTTTATTTTAAATTGGTATTTCCCACTATTTTCATCAAACTATATTACCCTCACACATATAGTTCGGCAACATCTAATTAAAGATTTGCTAGTGAGATTAAGGATCCCATTTCAAATGTATATAACATTGTGGATAGCACAACAAGCGATATACAAATAAATAGGTAGACAACTCTTGTCAATTACATCACCATGTAACTCCTTTTATTTTGCCTCTTAAATCATAATGGTCATGTGTGTGCACATCCGAACTAAAATGATTTAAGTTAAGTCCAGCCTAGCACTTCCATAAATTCAAAAAAGAAAAATTTTCGTCCTTGTGGATAGCACAACAAGACTAGATCGTTCAATTTTCTTGATAAGCATCAAATGTGATTAATTAACATCTTAAATATTCAATACTCGCCTTGTGGATAGCACAACAAACTCATATTAAATATTTAATACTCTATTAACTAATCATGCTAGAAGGCGACGTTCGATATTCCAAATATCATTTGAACGCTTCAGACTTAATAATATTTCTTTGAGGGGTTTGTTATTATTTGTCTCATCTTTTTAAGCGCGCATGCACATATATATATAAAATACGCGTCATTTTATTAAACATGCGAAGCATGTTTGTATAAAATATAATATATATAATATTTAGCATGCAATATAGAATACTATATTCTACCCGGATTGATTATGGACTTTTATTCTAGTTTGGTTCACTAGAGCCACCAAGTGAACCAAAAGGTCAAACCTAGGAGTGCAAGAATTTAAATTTAAATATAACTATTACATTTAAACCCTGGCTCCATACAAATGAGTCTTCACGCGTTCCTTGCTCCTTGGTCTCCAATTTCTTCAAAATAATTCTAACTATCTCTATTACATTAACTATTTAAATAGAAACCTTGATCAGCAGTCAAGGGGAAGTACATAGAAGGGAGATAGAATTTTACACCGAGAATAAAATCAGAGAAGACGAGGTACGCAGACCCCATTTTATAAAACCCATTCATTCAAGCATTCAACCAAAATAAAATCCAATCACATTGGTCATAGTCCATAATCAATCCCTTTTATTACCATACATATCATCATACGTATCAATAAAACTTATTCATCTCATGAAAATAAATTCATTCCATATATGTATTAATATCAGTTAATGGGCAAAAGTTTGCTAAACTTTATTTTTGGAAAAATAAACTCCTTTATTTCATTCAAAAATAATTCCAAATTAAACTCTTTAATTTTAGCAATTCTGAAATCTCATTTCATATAAAATAAACATCTTTATTTTAAACCTTTATTAATTAAATAAACCATTCATTTAATTAAATAAAACAAAAAAAAATTCAGTTCCTGTCCAGTGGCGCAGCTGCGCCAAGAATGTAAAGGGAACCGGCGCAGCTGCGCAGCATGAAAACCAGGAACAGCACCCGGCGCAGCTGCGCAGCAATATTGCCTTGTACTGGCGCAGCTGCGCAGCTTCGCAGAATCTGAAAAATTTTTGTTGCCCAGAACTCGATCCAATCGCATATCATACATGTATGGAATCACATAGACTGATACTTAGCACAAGATTGGCTCTGATACCACTGTTGGGTTTGTACGTAACGCAATCATGCAATCAAATCACATAAATAGGGCGGAAGCGTAAAAAACTAGGTTTTCAAAAATTTATACAAACCCATTACCATGATTATTCTTATGCATCAATTATCAGTGAATGAAGAAGGAGAAAAACAGAATTATACCTTTGAAGATCCAAGCTTCCTCAGGAACAAGTTCTACTCCTTTGATTCCTCTGTAGTGGCTCCTTCCCTTGATCAATGTCAGCCACCCAAATGTTTGGCCTCTAACGGTGATCCACCAAGGAAGATGAAGAACTCAGTAAGATGGGTTATTGGCTTAACCCTTGTTTCTATATCTATAGAATATGTGTACTCCCAACTCTTGAAAAATTCACGTACCTTATTTCTGATATAAGACTCTCTTATATTGATATTAGGTTAACCATCCTAATCCAATTAGAATAGGATTTTATTTAATTAATTAATTAATTACTTTTAATTAATTTATATCCTAATCTTTATTAGGATTGAGAGAGAGTACTGATATTATATTAATTCCTAAACTCCTTTAGAATTAAAATAATAATAATAATAATAATATTAATAAGACTCCTCTTATTAATTTATATTTAATATTTCTAAAATATTAAATAATAAATATTAAGCTATTTAATTTATTCTATCATCATAGATTAAATTAATTATACTTAATGCATTATTACTATCATGTCATTTTCTTCTTAAATAATTCTTCTTCCTTTTATGGTGTGACCCTTTAGGTTCTCCATATTAAACCGGTTGTGAATAAATCAATTAGAACAATTCTAATCTTATTTAAATAAATAAATTAAACTAATAATCTATTTAAATAAATAACATTTATTCTACAATAGGGATAAGCCTCCCTAGCGATCAACGACTTTCCAGATAATATAGATTTCAACATTAATCATAAAAGAACCTGTGAGTTAATAGTTACCGTACAATTCAATCCTTCCACCATACAATGTCCCAATTAAATATAAGACATGGATTTACTGTCAAGTCTTAATTTATTTAATCATATGTATTTCGATTAGAAAATGCACAACTCCAAATAATGCAAATTAGAAACCTCTTTCTAATTTCATTCTACCTTGGCCAAGGATTCCTGGGTTGTCATTTAACGAATCACATAGGACATATCTCCTCTTTTACTAGAGGTGGTAGATTCTTTATTGATCATTCATTATCTCCATATGTAACTCATTACACCCAAGCATATCCTATATATGCCTTAAAAGGCCTTAAGGAATTAGTCAAAGTATAATTTGTTACATACAAAATACTATGATGATCTCAAGTCCAAGGATCACATGTACTAATATCACATTAGGAATTCCTATTGACAGGCGAGTAAAACTCCATTAGGTGTTCCATAGCGAGTCACGTTCAGTGAACTTATTCTCCAATAAGCACCTACATACTTGCTTTAGTGTCTCCACACAAATGACCATGAGATCAGTCATCCTCATCCAATGAGCAAGCAACATATGTACCAATCTATCCGGATTTACTAATCCCCATTTTAGTAATCCCACAATTGGGAACTATTTTAGTTTTTAATGCTTTCTAAGAATTTAGATCTCATTATCATGATCTCAGCATGATTCTAAAAGCATTGCTTAAAACTATGGGTTATTTACATATTATAAAAACAGCACCATGTAGATAATTATATGCCTTAAATGAATATTTTATTAATAAATAAATAAGATTGTTTACAAAGTATGTGCTTTGTCATCATACATGATTGGCTTGTATGCACACTACTATCATGTTGTACTCAACCTTTTCTTAAGTTCTTGAAAACTTTTCTCACACTTCTCCGTCCAAACAAATTTCACAACTCTCCTAGTCAAATTCGTTAGCGGAGTGGCGATCTTGGCAAAATCCTGAATGAATCTTCTGTAATAACCTGCTAATCAAAGAAAACTTCTTACTTCCGACGGTGTTTTCAGCTGATCCCAATTCATCACTGCTTTAACTTTGGAGGGATCCACTGAAATTCGGTCCTTATCAATCACATGTCCGAGAAATTGCACCCTTTCAATCCAGAATTCACATTTTGAGAATTTGGCGTACAACTTCTCTCTTCTCAACACCTCCAATGTCAACTTCAAATGCTCAACATGCTCTTCTTTAGTTTTTGAATATACTAATATGTCGTCGATAAATACCACCATGAATTTTTCCAAAAACGGCTTAAACACTCCATTCATTAGGCCCATAAATGCCGCAGGCGCATTCGTTAGACCAAATGACATAACCAAAAATTCGTAGTGACCATATCGTGTCCTGAATGTTGTCTTCGAGACATCTTCTGGCCTCACCTTTAGCTGATGATAACCACTTCTCAGGTCTATCTTTGAGAAATATCTTGCTCCCTTGAATTGATCAAATAGACCATCAATCCTTGGTAACGGATACCTGTTCTTAATGTTAACCTTGTTCAACTCTCTATAATCGATGTAGAGCCGCATCGTCCCATCCTTCTTCTTAACAAATAACACCGGCGCTCCCCTCGACGATACGCTCGGTTGAATATATTTGTTGTCCAGTAACTCTTGTAGCTGAACCATCAATTCTTTTATTTCTACCGGAGCCATCCGGTATGGTGCTTTTGATATTGGAGCCGTTCTTGGCACCAAATCGATCACGAAATCTACTTCCCTATCCGGCTGAAGTCCTGGCATATCGTTCGGAAACACATCCACGAAGTCCCTTACGACTGGTATTTCCACTAACTTTGGATTCTCTTTACGACTATCGACTATGTAGGCTAAATATCCCATACAGCCTTATCTTAATAACTTCCTGGCTTGCAACATCGTCAGACAACTCACTTGTCTAGGTTACTTTCTACCATAAAACACAACCTTTGATGGGGTCATAAGGTTAATACATTTCTCCTGGCAATCAATTACAGCCCCATAATTGAATAGCCCATCCATTCCCAGTATAACGTCAAATTCCCCAAGTTTAATTGGGATAAGATCTACATTCATAACATTACACTTAATATCCACTCTACAGTTCTTGTGTATATACCTAACAGGAATCACTTCCCTATTCGTAATCTCGATGTTCATAGGGATTTCTAATTCGTCCTTATGCAATACTAAGTTCTTCGCAAAGTCATCGGATATAAATGAGCAAGTAGCACCCGAATCAAATAAAATATAAGCATTGACTTTATTGATCAGAATGATACCTGACACCACATCATGAGACTGCACCGCATCCTGTACGGTCATGTTGAATGTCCTTGCAGTTGGTCGGTTTGTCGAAGTCGGTCCAGTAATTATAAGAGTATTTCCACTGTTATTTCCCTTGTTTCCACCTGACCCTGTCCCTCCAGATACCTTCTTGGGACAGTCTCTAGCCAAGTGATCCTTTGACCCACATGTGTAGCAGGCGCCCTTCTTAGGGTTAGGGCAGTTAGGTGCTATGTGGCCTTCCTAACCACAATTGTAGCAAACTTTTTTTCCCTTCATGCTGACTCGCAAGTGAGTCTTTCCATAGGTTGGGCATAGTTCTATCCTTTTCTTCTGACTCCCTTGCTGATTTATGGACGACAGGGTTGTCATTCCACCTTCGTTTATGATTATTGGTTCCTCCCGTGTTACTGCCACTAGCCTTATTATTTCCTTCACTTTCATTCTTCCTCTTCTTCTGATCTTTATTGTACTTGGTCATCGCTTCGCTTCCACCTTCAGTCAGGATGACCTTCTCCAGAACTCCAGCAAAAGTGTTCAATTGAAACATTGACACTTTGCTATACAACCAGGGTTTCAGTCCCTGCTCAAATCGCATAGCCTTTCTTTCATCAGTATGCACCTGATATTGGGCAAACCTAGCCAATTCGTTAAACTTCGCCGCGTAGTCAGGCACATACATATTTCCCTATTTCAACTCCAGAAACTGCACCTCCATTTGATTCTGGGAGCTGGTTGGGAAGTACATCTTGAAAAACATTTTCTTAAAACTTTCCTAGGTTATTACACCTTCTCCCCCCTGACCTTATTTGCCTGCCACTAGTAGCTGGCTTCTGATTTTAACACGAATGTCGCGTAGGCGGTCTTTTGGTCCTCCCTAACTCAAGCGACCTCAAAAACTTTCTCCATCTCCATAACCCAAGTCTGAGCTTCTATCGATTTTGTGGAGCCTTTAAACTCCGGCGGTCCCACTGCCTTAAAGTAATTAAATGAGGTGTTCGGTGGAGCTTGAGGCTGATTATTCATCGCTCCAGCTAACAGATTTACCAACTACTGAACGGGATTCGCATTGGCATCATTGTTGTTATTGTTATTCGTTGACCCTTCGTGGGCTTATCGACGATTTTGTCTCCTTCTTGGCGGCATATTTCTGTTAAGATATACGCTCATTAGATCTTTATCCAATCTCTTAAATACTTAAGACTTAACTCAAATATTTAACATAATCATTTTAACTCCTAAAATCTCAAATAAACTTTGATATTTGATTAAAATCAAAAGTTTTCAACATAGTACGATAGCATTTCTGCCATTTACATCAACTATCCCGAGATAAAAGATCTTCAGGATTTAAATCATCAGAATATTCCTTTATTTATAATCACATCGAAATTTACATTATTAATTATCAGTTAAGCATTCACATAATCATACTGTCCTATCACGGCCTGCTAAGACGTCGGACAACTTCGTTACGCTCCTCCTCCATTATGCGGGACATAGTCCTGCGATCTAACATATACCCAGGAAGTCCCTCAAACTAAATTGGATATCTCATAACTCAATCCTGGGCCTCATCAATGGCCCTCAAAAACGTGTAGCACATCTTTGCAACCTTAGCTTTCTTTGCACTCGACTCATCCTCTGCCAGATCTGCATGTCGTGTATTGCTCACCCAAGCTTCCTCTACTATGGCGAGTCTTTCTGATTTCTCTTTTAACTCATTCTTCAACCATTCTATCTCCTCTGTCTTCTGCTCATTTTGGCCATTCTCATGAGCCAAGTCCCATTCCACACTTCCAAGACGGTTGTGGAGTGTCTCAACCTCACCATCCTTCTGCTCGATGGTAATCCATTAAGTAACCGACTGCTCTCAACTCCTGAATCGTATCTCGTAACTCTATGTTGCGATAATATAATAAATCGTACATATCAGCGTTGACAGAGTTTGGTGGGAACTCTTCAAGGTCTTCCTCCTCCTCCTCCTCGGCTGCCTCAGCCGGGATCTCAAACTCCTCAAGGTCCTCCTCTGAGTCAATCTCTGGCTCATGCTCCCGACCAATGACTGTGACCAACGGAGATGGCTCTGGCTATACTAATTACTCCCAGACTGTATGTATATCTCGGGGCTCCTCATCTCTAGTCTCTAGGGGTACAATATCCCTAGGCTGATTAGCTCCTCTAGTATCTGACATCCTGACAAAATAAGTTTTAAGTCTTAGTTATTAAGTGTAATTAATCGATACTCGAGCAAGTATATAATTATAAACACATAGCACATAAGGTAATTTTATTATCTTTCTTAGAACTCAACAAGAGTTATCATTTCTATGTTCTCGAAGGCTACTATCCTAAGGTTTTTCCCCACCTAAGGTTCATAGCCTACGGCTCTGATACCAACTTGTGACACCCCCAAATCCGGTATATTAATTTTCACAGGATTTAGTGTTCACTGTTCAAATATCATATGACTATCTACCCATAATAATAGAAATTCATTAATAAGATAAATAATACATCATCTCCCTATAATAGGGTTATAACATCTGAAATAGTAAATACATAATCAATCCCAGATTATACTTAACCTTAAATCTTTGTTGCGGAAACATAAACAAATAAGTCTTAATAAATATACATAAGTCTTGAACTTTAACATATCAATAACACCACAAGTCTTCCACATTTGTTAACTTTTCCTTTGCCCTTGCTACTAGAAGGTTCATCACATCTTTCATTCTTAGCTGCAATGTTATTATGCAAGAGTGAGCAAGAATGCCCGCAAGTATAAAAATATGACAATAATAACATGCGAGTGAAATCAAAGAAATCTGAATAACAAAAAGCTCAACTTTTGAATCAGGAATAAAAATCGAGAATCAAATTACATCTGAGGGTCATAAGACCTTGAACTATGTCCTAGGTGAAGTATATTAACCTTTAACCTTTAACAGTCATAAGACTTTGGACTTTACTTCTCGTACTTAGGGAGATCAGCCCTTCGTACTGATACTGTGCACAATACCTCAACGCTTAAAACATCATCAATTCCCCTTTAATAGGGTTGTTCATCTCAGTTTGACATCAAAGTCCGTACCAAATAAAGTTTGGTTTGGATAACTCAATGGTAGTTCTGGAATTTAGAACGCTCATCAACTATGGACTAGTCGAATTAATAAGGGTTTGCTAGTCTTAAAGGATTCATCAATATATGATATTCAATTTGAATAATAACTTCTCAAGGGTATACAATCGAATAAGTGTTGTATACTGAAATGATACTTTTAAAAGAATCATAACATCTCATATGAAATTCTGAACTTGAGTAGTCAAGAATAAGAACTTTACTTGATATAGAATTTAAGTCTATAACTTGCTCAATATAAAAGTAAGGTTAGAATACTTTCCTCGTGCGCAAGCTACAAATCTAGTTATAATTCAATTTTTCAACGTCCTACACATTACATTATACATACGATGTCGATTAGTTTCATAACTTCTATGTTCAACTATTGAACTTTTTATTTAAGTTAACTTACAACTGGGTTCCTAGTGTTAACTTATTAACTAACCACATAGCATGAGTATGAATTCACAATATGTGTATCTTATAGGTATAATCCTTCAAACAATCATAATCAAGTTTTACAATCACAATATTCAAGTTCGCACTTAGTTTGTTAACTTGAACCTTTACATTATCTTATACATGTCAATAGCTTAGTTTATTAACATGAACTTCAAATCATATAATATTCATGTTTTATAACATAAAACAACATCTTTTATCGTCGAGAGCACTACACTTGCGTACGTGCATGTTTGATGCCCTCCGATTACCTCCGAATACGCATCAGTCACAACGATGGACAATTTGACCCCTCTTAATGACTTCAAATTGAAAAACTTAAAGAATAAAAGTTGTATATCTACTCGTTATCTTTCCCAATCATCCTGAATCGCTTTAATCGGAGTTCGTATGAAAAAGTTATGCTTATTTTATTACAAGAGTTCAAAATAGTTTCGAAAACCCAAAAAAAAAACCCCGGACAGCACCCACCCTAGCTGGGGCGTAGCTTTATGGCTATGGGGACCCACTGGGGTGGGGCATACAGCTGTTACATCTTTTGGTTCACGATTTTGACACTTTATTGGCCTAATAATCCCAATTAAATGCAAATCAAACTAGTACCGTGATTTCTATGAAGTATAAACTTCATAGAAACATCATACAATGTTATTAACATATTTTTAACATCTTAAATCATGGAATTACTTGAATCAAATCATGAAATTCCACCGTTCTTGGTGTTCTTGATAGTTTTGAAGAAAAACACTAAATTCATCGTCACGAATTCGTTATAACTCCGAATCCGTCCGTTCAAAGTTTGTTTTCTTTGTTTTAACATGTATAATCATAATCCATTATCAATTTTAAGTTAAATATACTATGAAAGCATTTTATTTACCCATATGGGTTATTCATAAGATATTCAAACTCTGTATTTCATGAAACCCAATTATTAACAAAATCCCATGGTGTGATCAGTGTAATTCATGAATACATGATTCAACGCATAATACTAACATATACGGTTACATATATGATCATATCTTGGTTTAATTACCAAAATAATTATTAACAGAGAAATTTTACAAAGACATAAAAGAACTCTGTAACTTTTTCAAAAACCCAATTAAGGCCAAATTGAATGAATTTGATCATTTTAAATCATTCATACCAAACATAAACATAATATAAACACACACCCATATACATATAGCCATAACATGACTTAATTTTAAAAACTAGTTTTTACAAAAAACTTTAAAATACGTAATGAAGAACTTTAAGAAATTTAGATTTTGAAAACTTAAAAGAAGGGATTACCCTTTAGTAGATGAAGATGATACACTCAAAGATAATATCAGAATCTCTCAAATCTTTCTCAATTTCTTCTCCTTTTTCTCTGTGAAACTTTTCTAAGTTTTTCTTCTGATAATGATTTAGGATATAGACGTAGTATACGTATATATAATTAGCCGTTGTTTGTTAACTGACAAACTTCCACAAGGGCCCTGTTTGGCTAGCACCCCTAACTCCTTTTTCATTTATTTTAATTAACTTTCGTATTATATAGTTAATTGTCACATTACTAATTACTCAATTAATTTCATCTAAATTAATTAAGTAAAATATAACAAACTTACATTAAATCACATTGTCACATAATTAATATTCTACTTTATTAATTACGTCAACTCATTAGATTTCCAATTAATTATTAAATTAATAATAATAATATTATAATTATTTAAATAATTTACTTATTCAAATAACTCATTTAAATACATACTTTGGACTATAAAATTATTACACATTAATTTAATTAATGCAACACGTATAATTAAATTAATCTACCACAAATTCATGAATTAATTATTTAACTTAATAATTAAATTATTAAAATATTTATTTATTTCAATAAATATTCAAATAACTTTATAAAATTCTCGTTCTTCACAATTATAATTTAAACCTTTAATCTAATTATAATTACTTAAATTATAATTACCTTTTATTTTAATTAAATTATAAATAAATTATAATTTATAATCAATTAAACTACATAATGCATTATAATTACACAAATTAATCATGCGATTATCAACTTATAATCTATAATTAAACATGTATTTGTTAAATTATAATTACATAAATTATAATTTAAATTAACATCTAATTGATTAAAATAAATTAACTTCCACACATTATACTTTAACAGAATTATAATTTAAATTAAACATTTACACTTAATTATAATTACTCAAATTATAATTAAGTAGTTCATATCAACTAAATTACAATTAAACAATTATAATTTATAATTCAAATACTACATTGAGGTTTTCAAAACTTTTTTTTCTTCAAATTATAAAATTGTCAAATTCATGTTAACAGTATATTATAGCAACTGGATACATGCTCATTATCGTGGAACAATTAATCTTAGCTTAGAAATAAAACTGCACAATTAACCAAAACTCATTGTCTCTGATCAGGCAACGGCGTAGCTGTGCCACCTTTAGCATTGACACCGGCGCAGCTGCACAGGTGTCAAACCGGGGAAACTCAACAGGCACAGCTGCGCCGAAACGCGAACAGAAGCAGTCAGCAACGGCCCTCTGCTTCACTGTTTAACCCAAGTATGCCAACAAACGGCCAGCAACATAGATGATGTAAAGCATTCATATGAGCTACTACACATATATAACATGCTTCTAGACACAAAACTATTTAAGCAACAAGAATCAATATTTTAAAAACTCAAATTTTGATATTTTTATAAAACTCATATATTTTATAAAACCATTCACTGTAAATCAAATTCTTAAGCAATTCAATTTATAATACGTGCATTATTTTCATTATTGAATATAACATCATAAACAAATTCTCAATTGTACAATAACACCTACGAATTCATCAATTTTACTCTAAAACCCAAAATATATAAAATCCATATGAACACAATTTCTCCCTTAAAACACGTTTTATCAACAATTCGATTTCTGAAACTCGTTTATGGCATAAAATCAACTATGACAACACATGAATACACTACATATATACAATTCACGATTATCCCTTCTTTCATGAAAATTTATTTTGACAGAGACTAAAACACAAGAACATATAAATTGAGTTCTAAAATATGAGAGTAGAAATTATAGATTATAACCTTTTTGCTAATCGCTAGTGAAGAAGATGACAATGATTCCTTAAGCTCTTCCTTCTCTTCTTCTTCTCTCTTCTCTTCTCTCTGTTTTCTTCTAACACTGATAGCCTTGCTCTAACAGTGATATTTTCTAACGTAGTATAGACTAACGCATAACTAATAGATATAGGATATACATATACTATATAACTAATAATTAACTCACCTAATAAATATTCATCAGTTATAGAATTTTAAAAATCAAAAGCGACTAGGGCTTGTTTAGCAAGATTACTTTATAAAAACAGATTTTAGTATTAGGACATTGTTTAGTAAAACAAGTGCAAGGACCTTATTTGGCAAAACCAAATTAAAATTCTTTTCTTTATTTTAATAATTCCTTTTAACACATATTTTAATGTCACACTTTTAAGTAATTAAATCTTTTAACATCTAATTTAATCAATTAAAATCTAACATCACTAATCACATAAAAATTTGCCACATAATTATAATTACTCACTAATTATATTTCATGTAACACATCATCACATAATTCATCTAATTTAATTCTCTCAATTAAATTAGAACTATACTATAAAATTAATATACATCAATTAAATTAAATATTAAAAATTCATTTAATTAATATATAACACTTAATTAAATCGCTCCACTGAAATCACATAATTTATTTATTTAACTCAATAAATAAATCACATAAAATATTTATTCACTCAATAAATATTTAAAATTAATATATAAAATCTCAATCGTTACAATCTTCCCTCCTTAAAAGGATTCTGTCCCCAGAATCACACATAAAAAAAATTCTGTCTATTACATTATTCCCCCCTTAAAAGGATTCTGTCCCCAAAATCGGTACATAAGGAGTTACACAAAAGTTAAGCAAACAATTGCGGATAAAATTTTATCATAACATCTTCAAGTTCCCATGTAGCTTCTTCAGCACTATGGTTCCTCCAGATTACCTTAACAGATGGTATCACTTTATTTCTAAGTACTTGTTCCTTTCTATTAACTATTTGAACATGCACTTCTTCATATGTTAAGTCTTTATCAAACTGTAAAGGCTCATATTCTATTACATGTTTATAATTGTGCTTGTAAGGTCTTAACATAGAAATATGAAAGACGTTATGTATGTTCTCGAGCTCCGGAGGTAACACAATCTCGTAAGCTACCTCGCCCACCTTTCGTAGTACCTCGAAAGGTCCAATAAATCGGGGACTCAGCTTTCCCTTCTTACCAAATCGAATCTTCCCTTTCCAGGGAGATACTTTCAGGAAAATGAAGCTTCCTGGTAGACATTCTCGGTTCTATCAATGTATGTCGGCATATTTCTTTTGTTTGTTTTGAGCAGCAACTAATCTGGTTCTGATCAGTTTCACAATTTCAGCGGTTTGTTGTACCAGTTCCGGTCCCAACAGTTGACGTTCTCCGACTTTATCCCAGTACAAGGGAGTTTTGCATTTTCTACCGTATAATGCTTCGTAAGGCGACATACCGATACTCACGTGATAACTATTGTTGTAAGCGAACTCCACCAATGGTAGATGATCATCCCAGCTTCCATTGAAATCCATTACGTAAGCTCTCAGCATATCCTCAAGTGTCTGAATCATTTTTTCTCTTTGGCCATTAGTCCGAGGATGGTACAGCCGTACTCATTCGTAATTGCGTTCCCAGACACTCTTGCAAACGCTTCCAGAAATTCGATGTAAAACTTGGATCTCTGTCGGACACAATAGACACTGGAACGCCGTGTCGAGAAATGATTTCCTTCACATATAGCTTCGCTAGCTGATCCAAGTTGTACTTTATCCTGATCGGTAAAAAGTGGGCTGACTTCGTCAGTCGATCCACTATAACCTATATCGCATCAAATCCCTTCTGAGTCGATGGAAGACCTACCACAAAATCCATCGTGATGTGCTCCCACTTTCACTCTGGAATTTCTAACGGTTGTAGCAACCCACTTGGTCTCTAGTGTTCTGCCTTAACTTTCTGGCACGTTAAACATTTTGCAACTCATTCAGCAACGTCCCTTGTCATTTTCGGCCACCATAAATGCTGCCTGAGATCCTGGTACATCTTTCGTACTCCCAGGGTGAATAGAATATGTTGAACTATGAGCTTCGCTCAGAATCTCCTCTTTGACCTCTGGTACTGGTGGTACCCAGATTCTAGCTTCAAACCGTAGCAGACCTTCATTATAGATCTTAAACTTGAACTCTTCGCCATCTGCTATTCTCTTCCTAATCTTCTCGCATTCTTCATCATGAAGTTGTGCTTCTTTCACTTTGTCTACTAGAGTAGAACTAATAGTTACTTGAAACAACATCTCATCCGACTCCTTCGGACATTTCAATTCCAGTTCCAATCTAGCCATCTGTTCTATCAACTGATCCTGGTCAGTTAAAATATTCAACTTCTCCCGACCTTTTCTGCTCAAGGCGTCGGTGACGACGTTAGCTTTACCCGGATGGTAAATTATCTCGCAGTCGTAGTCTTTGATCAGTTCCAACCATCTTCTTTGGCGCATGTTCAAATCCTTCTGGGTAAAGATATACTTCAGACTCTTGTGATCTGTGTATATCTCACACTTCTCTCCATATAAGTAGTGTCTCCATATCTTTAGGGCAAACACTACTGCCGCTAACTCTAAATCATGAGTTGGATACCCTTTCTCATACTCCTTCAGCTGACGTGACGCATAAGCAATGACTTTGCCGCCATGCATCAACACACAGCCTAATCCTTTGTGTGAGGCATCGTTATATACTACGAAATTCCCCGTACTATTCGGTAAAGACAATACAGGCGCAGTACTCAACCTTTTCTTCAGCTCCTAAAAACTTTCCTCACACTTTTCTGTCCAAACAAATTCAACTGTTTTACGAGTCAAATTCGTCAACGGAGTGGCAATCTTGGAAAAATCTTGGATAAATCTCCGATAATAACCTGCCAATCCCAAGAAACTTCTCACTTCAGACGGCGTTTTTGACTAATCCCAATTAATTACAGCTTCAACCTTCGACGGATCTACCGAAATACCATCCTTGTCGATCACATGGCCAAGAAATTGCACACTTTCCAACCAGAATTCACATTTCGAGAATTTAGCGTAAAGTTTCTCTCGTCTCAGCAATTCCAAGGTTAGCCTTAAGTGTTCAGCGTGTTCCTCCTCGGTCTTGGAATAAACCAGGATGTCATCTATGAACACCACTATAAACTTATCTAGGAATGGTTTAAACACTCGATTTATTAGGTCCATAAATGCAGTTGGGGCATTCATAAAACCAAATGACATCACTAAGAACTCGTAATGACCATATCTAGTCCTAAAAGCCGTCTTCATTATATCTTCTCTTCTTACCTTTAACTGATGATACCCGTTTCTCAAATTAATTTTTGAGAAGTATCTAGCACCCTTCAATTGATCAAACAAGTCATCGATCCTAGGTAAAGGATACCTATTCTTGATCGTAACCTTGTTAAATTCCCTATAGTCAATGCAAAGACGCATCGGCCCATCCTTCTTCTTAACAAATAAAATAAGCGCTCCCCACGGCGAAACGCTCGATTGAATATACTTCTTGTCCAGCAATTCTTGTAGTTGAACCATCAATTCCTTCATCTTGACTGGAGCCATTCGGTATGGAGCCTTCAAAATCAGAGCAGTTCCCGGCGCTAAGTCGATCACTGAACTCTATCTCCCTATCTGGCGGAAGTCCTAGCAAGTCGCTCGAAAACACGTCCACAAACTCCTTAACCACTGATATCTCTTCCACCTTCGGGCTTTCCTTACGTGTATCTACTATGTAGGCTAGATATCCTACACAGCCTTGCGTCAAAAGTTTTTTGGCTTGCATAACCTTCAGATAACTCGCTTGTCTAGGCGATTTGCTACCATAGAACACTAACTTCGTCGGAGTCGTAAGGCTTATCGACTTCTTCTGACAGTCGATTACCGCCCCATGTTTGAACAACCAGTCCATACCCAGTATGACATTAAATTCCCCAAGTTTTATCGAAATCAAATCTACTCTCAGCTCCTGACCCTTAATGTCTAATCTACAGTTCTTATAAACAAACCTAATAGGAATAATCTTATTATTTGCAATCTCTATGTTCAAGGGGTAAACTAACTCCTCTATAGGTAAGTCTAGGGTTTTAGCAAAATCATCAGATATGAATGAACAAGTAGCACCCGAATCAAATAATACATATGCATTTATACTATTGATCAGAATAATATCTGACACCACGTCTTTTGATTGCACATCATCCTTCACCATCATATTGAATGTCCAGGAAGTGGGTCGAACAGCCTGCAATGGTGCAGCGATAGTCACGGTATTACCAATTCCATTCCCTCCGCTCCATGTTGACCCCGCCGTCAGCTTCTTTGGGCAACTGCGAGCCATGTGATCCTTGGATCCACATGTGTAGTAAGCTCCCTTCTTCGAGTTTGGGCAATTAGGAGCAATGTGGCCTTCCTGAACACATTTGAAACACACCCGCTTCCCCTTCATGCACACTCCAATGTGATTCTTACCGCATGTAGCACATGCTTCGAACTTCCTCTTTTGCTGGCTTCCTTGCTGACTCCCAGCAGAAGTGTTGTCGTTCCATTTTCTCTTCTGGTTAATAGCGCTGCTACCACCAGCCTTGGTTTCCACCTCATTCGTCTTCTTCTTGTCCTGGTTAAACTTCATCACCACGTCGCTTCCTCCCTCGGTGAGTATAGCCTTTTCCAGTACAGCTGCAAACGTGTTCAGCTGGAACATGGAGACCTTACTATAGAGCCATGGTTTCAATCCCCGCTCAAACCTCCTCGCCTTCCTAGCGTCAGTGCTGACCTGGTATGTAGCGAACCTGGCCAGTTCATTGAATTTCGCGGCATACTCAGACACTGTCATCCCTCCCTGCTTAAGCTCTAGGAACTGGAACTCCATCTAATCCTGCGAGCTCACCTAGGAAGTACATTTCAAAGAACATCTCTTTGAAACGTTCCCACGTGATGACGTCTTCACCCTCTCTGGTCTTATTAGCCTGTCACCAGAAGCTAGAATCTGACTTTAACATAAAAGCCGCAAACGTTGTCTTCTGGTCTTCACCTACTCTAGCTACGTCGAAGACCTTCTCCATTTCCATCACCCACGTCTGGGCCTCGATAGGGTTTGTCACTCACTTAAATTCAGGCAGTCCTACTGCTTTAAATTCCTTAAAAGTAGTACCCTACACTTGCGGCTGATTCGCAAGCGCTCCTGTCAGGAGGTTCACCAACTGCTGAACCAAGTTGGGATTCGTCCCGTCATTATTGTTGTTGTTGTTGTTCGTCGAACCCTCGGGGTTTTGACGTGTTGGTCTTCTTCTAGGAGGTATTTTCTGTTAAGAAAATATTATCATTAGATCCTTTATTCAATTTTTAAATATTCAAGTTCATGCTTAAAGGTTTAAATAACTCAGTTCACATAGAACACATAGTACGTCAATAAACTTCTTTTATTCATTACTCGTAGTTTAAAAACATCAATTAGATAGCATTTCTGCTATTTACATCATCCTTCCTAAACCAGAAAAGTTACAGGATTACATTATTAACTCATCCCACTCTTATCTCAAATTATGGGATTTACATTAATTAAGACAAAAAGCAACACATAAATAAAAGCTCTATTGCTTAGGCATATTAAGACGTCGCACAGCCTCTCTGCGCTCCTCTTCCATCACCCGAAATGCCGTTCTTCGATCCACCACGTACCATGGTAAACCTTGGAACTGAAGCTGGGTAATAGAAAATACGATCCTGGGCTCTTTATATAGCCGTATGGAAAGCATACTTTGTCTCGCTCAGCTTGGCCCTCTTGGCTTCGGCTTCATCCTCAGCTCGATCGGCTCGTTGAGTAGCCCTCAAGCTTGTTTCCTCAGCTCTGGCACGCTTCATCGACTCCTCTTGGATGTCTTGATTTAGCTTTAATATCTCGGCTCGAGCCGCGTCTCTATCATTCTCCATGTGTATTAGGTTCCATTGTGCTTCTCCTAGGTCACTAGCCATATCTTCAATAGTCTCGTCTCGCTGCTGGATGATTTCCTTGAGCTCTCCAACTCGCCCATGAAGCTCCACGTTACTGTCGTAGACTGCCTCGTACATCTCAGTACTAGTAGAGTGAGGTGGGAATTCCTCTTCGGGATCCTCTTCCTCCTCCTCCTCCTCTTCAGACTCGTCCTCGTCTTCTTCCTCTGGAATAGGTGTCAGCTCACGCTCCCGACTAGCTATGGTGATCACTGGAGATGGCTCTCTCCTAACCAGCTGCTCCCAGACAACATGGATGTCTCGGGGCTCCTCCACTTTAGGCACCTGATGTATATCCTCTCTAGTCTGACTAGGTTCTCAAACGTTTGTCATCCTGACAAAAGAATTTTAAAGTTCATTATTACGTGATATCGAGTCGTCACTCATTGAATGTAAACAGCATAGCACATAAAGTAGTTTATTATCTTTACCTATCACATCTATCTTTTCGATCTTACTATAAGGCTACTACCTAAGGTTTTTCCCCACCTAAGGTTTCGTAACCTACTGCTTTGATACCAACCTGTGACACCCCCAAATCCGGGTACTTCGTTTCCACATGATTTGGTGGTCACTTTCTAATATAACATACATCTACCCAATATAACTTCAAAATAAATTACAACCTTTATTTAGAATAATAAAATCTCCCTTAAACATGGGTTACAACTTTCTCAAAAAATCCCAGGGTTTATTCTAACCTTCACATAAACAATAAAGTGCGGAAATAAAAACATAACATAAGAGTCTTATTACAATCATTCCAAATAATTAAACAAGTCTTCACTTGTTTAGCTTCCCTTTGCCTTTACTCGTTGACAGGGCATCAACATTTTCAACCTTAGCTGCAATGATTATTTAATATGCAAGAGTGAGCAAACAACAGCTCACTGGAATTTAACAATAATAAAGACATGAAAGAATATCTCTAAAAAGATTTGAAAAACTTTGCTTACTTTAACAATAAAGAATTGAATAATAATTCTTTCATCACAATTATAATTCGAATATAGAATTCATCTGAGGGTCATAAGACCTTGAACTTTTGTCCTAGGTTATAAATATTTTTATTTAAAACCTTTAACAGTCACTAAGACTATGGACCTTAACTCGTACTTAGCGGGATCTGCCCTTCGTACCATGTATTGTGCACAAACATCTTAACGCTTCTGCGTAGTAACCTCCCCTAATAAATAGGGTTGTTCAACTTAGTATTTGAATACAAGTCCGCACCAAATGAAGTTTAGTTTGGATAAGCTTACAAGGGTAATTTAGAATTCAAGTTCATCAACTAAGAATTAGTTGAATCGACTTCCAATAGTTCATAAATAAAATAATTATGAATTAATATATGTTTTAGAATTAAACTTAAAGCATTTAAAGGATAAGCTGGATCTTACTTGAACAATAAGTCAAGACCACGTCAATTAAATAAACACTTGTCCAATGCAGAAATAAAAAGGACATTCTCAATATATTCCATAAAGAACTTGCATAGAATTAATGAGTTTAGGGTTTAGAATACTTGCCTCAAGCTCAAGCTACTAGCACAATTCACGTTCTAACACTTCCTACATACATATACATTTAATCACAATAACCTAAATTAGTTAACACATAACTAATTCACATAGTTGGTTAATCCTCTCGGTTAACTCAGTCTAATTAAATAAATAATAATCAACCATCACATAGTAAATTACATCACATAGACATGCTCACATAATTAAATTAATTATGTATTTAACTAAATTATAGTTAAATAATTATAATTTAAACACTTAATCTAATTATAATTACTTAAATTGTAATTACCTCTTATTTTAATTAAATAATAAACAAATTATAATTTATAATCAATTAAACTACATCATGCATTATAATTACACAAATTAATCATGCGATTATCAACTTATAATCTATAATTAAACATGCATTTGTTAAATTATAATTACAAAAATTATAATTTAAATTAACATCTAATTGATTAAAATAAATCAACTTTCATACATTATAATTTAAAAGAATTATAATTTAAATTAAACATTTACTCTTAATTATAATTACTCAAATTATAATTAAGTAGTTCATATCAACTAAATTACAATTAAACAATTATAATTTATAATTCAAATACTACATTAAGGTTTTCAAAACCTTTTTTTTCCAAATTATGAAATTATCAAATTCATGTTAACAACATGTTATAGCAACTGGATACATGCTCATTAGCGTGGAACAATTAATCTTAGCTTAGAAATAAAACTGCACAATTAACCAAAACTCATTGTCTCTGATCAGGCAACGGCGCAGCTGAGCCACCTTTAGCCTTGACACCGGCGCAGCTGCACATCTGTCAAACCTGGGAAACTCAGCAGGCGCAGCTGCGCCACTTCTGTCTTTGTTATCGGGGCAGCTGCGCCGGAACGCGGACAGAAGCAGTCAGCAACGGCACTCTGCCTTCACTGTTTAACCCAAATATGCCAACAAACTGCCAGCAACATAGATGATGTAAAGCATTCACATGAGCTACTACACATATATAACATGCTTCTAGACACAAAAACTATTTAAGCAACAAGAATCAATGTTTTAAAAACTCAAATTTTGACATTTTTATAAAACTCATATGTTTTATAAAATCATTCACTGTAAATCAAATTCTTAAGCAATTCAACTTATAATACATGCATTATTTTCATTATTGAATATAGCATCATAAACAAATTCTCAATTGTACAATAACACCTACGAATTCATCAATTTTACTTTAAAACCCAAAATATATAAAATCCATATGAACACAATTTCTCCCTTAAAGCACGTTTTATCAACAATTTCGATTTCTGAAACTCGTTTATGGCATAAAATAACCTATGACAACACATGAATACACTATATATATACAATTCACGATTATCCCTTCTTTCATGAAAATTTATTTTGACAGAGACTAGAACACAAGAACATATAAATTGAGTTCTAAAATATGAGAGTAGAAATTATAGATTATAACCTTTTTGCTAATCGCTAGTGAAGAAGATGACAATGATTCCTTAAGCTCTTCCTTCTCTTCTTCTTCTCTCTTCTTTTCTCTCTGTTTTCTTCTAACACTGATAGCCTTGCTCTAACAGTTATATTTTCTAACGTAGTATAGACTAACGTACAACTAATAGATATAGGATATACATATAATATATAACTGACAAGTAACTCACCTAATAAATATTCATCAGTTATAGAATTTTAAAAATCAAAAGCCACTAGGGCTTGTTTGGCAAGATTACTTTATAAAAATAGATTTTAGTATTAAGACATTGTTTGGTAAAATAAGTGCAAGGACCTTGTTTGGCAAAATCAAATTAAAATTCTTTTCTTTATTTTAATAATTCCTTTTAACACATATTTTAATGTCACACTTTTAATTAATTAAATCTTTTAACATCTAATTTAATCAATTAAAATCTAACATCGCTAATCACATAAACATTTGCCACATAATTATAATTACTCGCTAATTATATTTCATGTAACACTTAATCACATAATTCATCTAATTTAATTCTCTCAATTAAATTAGAACTATACTATAAAATTAATATACATCAATTAAATTAAATATTAAACATTCATTTAATTATATATATAACACTTAATTAAATCACTCCACAAAATCACATAATTTATTTATTTAACTCAATAAATAAATCACATAAAATATTTATCACTCAATAAATATTTAAAATTAATATATAAAATCTCAATCGTTACATGTAATCCAAGAACAAATCAAGGACTATCCATACACTCAAGGCTCAGAAACATAGCATATAACTATCAGTTACAAAATTTTCATAAATATGAGTTTCAAGAACTCGCACCTATCTTAGTACAGTCTACTATCCAATATATACATGAGAAAAGATTCACCTTCTCGTCTTATACATATGGATAACGCGACATTACTATTCCAATGATTATCACTGTAATAACTGAGTGGTTGTTACACCAAATCACAAACCTTTGCCCATAACAAAAGTTCATACAACTCAACTATCACATGAGTCCTCAATTAAAATTTACAACCCTCTTAATTTCCATTGACTTAATACGAATTATCTTTAACTCGTATTTCATCTTCTATCACTCGATCTGAGTTCTTCTTCCTGTACTATTCATAGTACAATTTTATTATAGCCTTAAGCTATAATTCATCCATCGTTTAACAAGAAACCTGTTATTATGATTTAATGAAATCACGTCGTGATCTTCTTCCTTAATCGTTTAACCCAACAATTTTCTTACCCTTCTCTCTCAAATTATAGCCTTAGGTAATCGTACCTAAGGTATATAACATATCAGCTCTGATAACAACCTGTAACGCCCCAAAATTCGGTTTATCTTTAGACCTGGATTCCTTACATCACGAGTACATCACACTCCATACATACATCATTATATCCTGAAGACTAATGATATATCCATTCAATTCCTAGGTTTTATTACCTTAAAATCTTCATTCATTACAAATAATGATAATTACATTATCCCTTTCATATTACAAGTGTGACTTAACTAGTCACCATATCTACAGAATAGTTTAACTAACTATTCTACAAGTCTTGGCTTGATCTTCATGCTCATTCATACGACGAATGGAGCTTCATCTTGTGACGTTAATGGCACTCGCAACTATAGCACCTTACCATAGCAGGACATCGATCAGCTTTATCTTCTCCAGGTCCTTTAATAAATATTATCGTCGTTCACTGAAAATATTTTTATTTCAAGCAAGTGTGAGCATTCAATTGCTCAGCAAGTTCATAGTAGTTGAATAACAACCAAATCAAGAATCAAAATTCTTTTAAGACTTCAATAACAGAACAAAGGTTATGAAGTAGCTTGAATAATAGGAATATGTTCTGATTCCTATCATTCTAAAACATACATCACATTTACATTGTCATACTTTCATCCTTCTACCTTTTTTATACACATTATGTCTGGCTAGAATCATTAGCACAGACTTAACAATAACGGTTCAT
Organism: Panax stipuleanatus; assembly: GCA_020205555.1. Lineage (NCBI taxonomy): Eukaryota > Viridiplantae > Streptophyta > Magnoliopsida > Apiales > Araliaceae > Panax > Panax stipuleanatus. The sequence goes on from CM035124.1 coordinate 50,225,937, forward strand.
GAATTAACCGAACTCTTAACATGAAGCAGTTCAATAACATAACAGTTCATTTCACAAAAACACCGAAGTGTTAACATTGTGGCACAAGGCCTTATACATACCAACACCTTGTACAAATATCACACATTTGCACATACGAAGTACTTTCTCATGTTCAACATCTGAGAAAGTTCAGAAACTAACATTCATAATAACATATGAATGAAGTTAAAAAACTTGCATTAGCGCTGCATATTGCTTACGTTATACCGTTCATCGAAATCCCTATATAACACATAAAGAAAACACACATACCAATTAGTCATATAATTGACTTATGCATTGGTTTAAACTTCACTTAACTTCTTATGGTTCGCGTTCTTGTAATCTAAGTTTACGCGACCAACCCCCATATTCATTTCTTCTATTCTTTTAATAACATTATACTTTAGACTTAAATTATCTGAACCATTATAACTATAATATTCGTTAAGTTAATCCTCATTACATTTCTTACAACATCCGGTTCATCTGACTCAGAACGTTATTCAAGTAATTATTGTTAACTCGGCTTCTTCAACATTATATGTTAATCATTATTCTTCAGTCTCTTATTTTCGTTCGTTACGGCTTCTTGGATAATTACACATCTTACTTACTAATTTCGACAACATCTAAGTCATACAACTAATATATACTTAGAACGTTCACTCGACGCCGATACGATTCACGAGAATCGTTCACTTATCCTGCGTTCACGTTACTCGTCTCTTACTCTCATTAACCTTTACTTAAGGTTTAAATCACCTGTTTAAGTGTTACATTATGTGAATTATATGTTCACTAATATTCTTTACACGTTCCCCAAGTGTTGAGCATACAAAATCTCTTCACTGGCTTTTCCTCTGCACCGGCGCTGCGGCACCGGCTCCCTTTGGTTTGGTCACGCTGCGACACTGAACATGTAGTGGCAAATCTCCCCTAATGGCATTGCGGCGCCACCTTTAACACTTGTAGCCATGCTGCGGCGCTGCACCTACAGAGAAATTCTCCTGGGCAGGCGTTACGGCACGAGCTCCCTAGGCATGGGCGGTGTTGAGGTGCCGGACCCCAGCCTTATAATTTTTTTTCAAACTTTGAACTTCCCGAGCTCGTAACGCGATTGTTATAACTCAAAATTGGCTCGTTCCAAAGCCATTAGTTCACATATCTTATGTTCTACGATTCCATCCAGTCGGAATTCATTTCTGAATCAGTTGGCGAGAAATTCGCCGATTCGTCCATTTTTACAAGTTCGTTAAACGTTTGTGAACGTTCGACTCTCAATTCTTCGTTTTAAGTCCAAATTCGTTCGTTCTTGCTCTCGCAAGTCTTATTTACCTAATTCTACGATATGCCATCAAAAACCAAGGTTTTCGAGTTAAACAGTGACTTTTAACTTTAATTTCGAGAAAATTTACGATTCGACGATTAACGTCTAATCTCGTAAACTTCGCCATCACTTTGTTACTCGATATTTTTACTCCGAACCAAATGGAATCAATCCATTGGTTATTCATCTATGATTCTAACCATCTTAAACATCTAAGTTTTAATGGATTCCTTCTTTAAGTTCCTTAACTATTCAATATTGGTTTAACTTATTCATTCACAACCATTTCAAGGTTTTAATTCATTTCTTCATTAAATCCTTAACCATTCCATTATGGTTGACTTGATATTAGTTATTAGTGTTTTAAAGTTCACTAACATCCACTTTATTACTACATAAAATTCATGCTCTACTAATAATCACTTCTTTATCAATTTAAGAATTGAAGGAAGATGAAAATTCAAGGTAAACACTTATACCTCTTAGTGTTCTTGAGTTCTTGGACTTTTGTTCTTGACCAAAGAATTAGCTAGCTTTTTTTACTTCTTGATTGTATGTCACAAGCTCTTCCTCTCTCTCTCTATAGTAGTTGCACAAATTGTGAAACCACCAAATGATCAACCATGCCTCTCTTATATAGGTTTTGTAAGACCAAGGGCATAATGGTCATTAAGGCAAACCTCCTTAACCCCCCATGTCCCCCACATGCTATCTCATGTCCCCCCATGTGCTAGCATGTGCTATGTCTCACCATGTGTCACCCATGTCTCCCCACATGGGTTTTACCCACCCGTTTATCCATCGGTTCGACCCACGAGTTCGGTTCTTAATTTGGGCTTAACATTAATTCCCATTGGGCTTATTCTTGGGCTTGATTTAAATAATCATTGGGCCTTAATCATTCACCAATTGGGCTTTACCAAATTCAAGTCCAATAGTTAAAGTTCATTAAGACTTATCTTATCTCATCGTATAATTCTCGTATTCTCTTCGTATATACTTCGTATGATATTTATGTTATACATCGTATTCATCTTCTTACCATAATCGTATAATAACTAGTATTATACTCGTATCCGTTATGTATAATAATCGTCATTATTACACTTAACCATTTTTATGCATTTCTCGAAATTCAAATATTTTTGAATATTCCGTCTTTCTTCTACCGACTAAATTTTACTCATCTTCGAAACTTCGAAAAACTAAAAAACACTTTTTGACCTTAAGCGTTTTCCTTCACGTTTTCCCATAATGTAGTTAAACGACTGAAAAGTACATAACAGTACTTTTCGTAATTTTTATTTTGTCTGATTTCTGCGCGTTTTTCGAGAAATTTTTTTATCGATTAACTTAACTTTTCACGACATATTATCGTCAAATTTTTCGACAGAATGTCATTCCGACATCCCGATCTCCTAGAAAGCTTTAGGGTTCTCAAACCCTAATCCTTAGGGTTTCACATTGTGAATAATGCCTATTTCGTCTTTTTCTCAAAAATATTTTTTGTTCCCAAAAATCTTTTATTTCGTCTTGAAAATTCTTACTCGTTTATTCTAGCTCGTAGCCAGAATCCTCCCAGTTTCTAGTCATCCTATATCGTAGAATAACTAATAAACACATAATATAGAATATAATCAATAAAATTCATTTTATTAATTATTAATTCTTTAAACCTAATTTCTGGACAATCCAATTTTTCGGGTTGTCACATTCTTCTCTCCTTATAAAAATTCCGTCCTCGAAATTTCTAAAACCACATTCATACCCGAATGCATTATTTTCATTGAAAAATCTTAACATACTAATTTAGTTAGGTATTTACCTAATTATTCCTTCTCATTATCTCTTCAACATCCTCTCCCCAAGGATCATTATCTGTTATTAATCATCAGATGTTAAACATTATGACAACTATGCTTCTAATCTCTCGGGATATCATATTCACCCCTTCTTCTAAAAGTTTTGCCCTCGAAATTGTTGACATAATTTTTTTCTGAACTTCTCTTTAAAGAAGTTATCATCCTTCGTACATTTATGAAACTTCACAATTTATAATGAATTATGAAGTAAAATAAATAGTTAGGAATATAAGGATTCCTTTAAAATTTGTCATACATTGCTGAGGGGTCTTATAGACCATGATATCTTATCAGGTCAACAATATTTCACCGTAAACCATCCTTACTCACCTAGTGCCTTTAAAGTCACAAAGACGGTAAACCACCTTTTTTGGTAAATTAGGTGATCAGCCCATCCCCATATCTCCTCAGACATATTTATAAGATTCCGCACCAAAATAATTTGGCTTGGTACAACTTCTCAAAGAAAGGTTGATTTCTTCTAAACATGACATACCATTTGTCTAGCCAAATCAAATAGCTTAGACCATACCAAAAAACTGGACACCAACTTGAAACATTTTGATAGTAGTGTGCATACAAGCCAATCATGTATGATGATAAAGCACATACTTTGTAAACAATCTTATTCATTTATTAATAAAAGTATTCATTTATTAAAGGCATTTAATTATCTATATGATGTTGTTTTTATAATATGTAAATAACCCATAGTTTTAAGCAATGCTTTTAGAATCATGATGATGATCATGCTAATGAGATCTAAATTCTTAGAAAGCTTAAAACTAAAATAGTTCTCAATCGTTGGATTACTAAAAAGGAGATTAGTAAATCTGGATAGATTGGTATATATGTTGCTTGCTCATTGGATAAGGATGATTGATATCATGATCATTTGTGTGGAGACACTAAAGCAAGTATGTAGGTATTTATTAGAGAATAAGTTCACTGAACGTGACTCGCTATGGAATACCTAATGGAATTTTACTTGCATGTCAATAGGAATTTCTAATGTGATAGTAGTACAAGTGATCCTTGGACTTGAGATCATCATAGTATCTTGTATGTAATAAATTATACTTTGACTTATTCCTTAAAAACCCTTAGAGTATATCAAAGGGTATGCGTGGGTATAATGAGTTATATATGAAGATAATGAATGATCAATAAAGAATCTACCACTTCTAGTAAAAGAATAGATATATCCTATGTGATTCATTAAATGACAACTCAGTAGTCCTTGGCCAAGGCAGAATGAAATTTAAAAGGAGTTTCTAATTTGCATTATTTGGAGTTGTGCATTTTCTAATCGAAATACATATAATTAAATAAAATAAGACTTGACAGTAATTTCTTGTCTTATATTTAATTGGGACATTGTATGGTAGAAAGATTGAATTGTACGGTAACTATTTACTCACAGGTTCTTTTATGATTGATGTTGAAATCTATATTATCTAAAAAGTCGTTGATCGCTAGGGAGGTTTATCCCTATTGTAGAATAAATATTATTTATTTAAATAGATTATTAGTTTAATTTATTTATTTAAATAAGATTAGAATTATTCTAATTAATTTATTCACAACCGGTTTAATATGGAGAACCTAAAGGGTCACATCATAAAAGGAAGAATAATTATTTAAGAAGATAATGGCATAATCGTAATAATGCATTAAGTATAATTAATTTAGTCTATGGTGATAGAATAAATTAAATAGCTTAATATTTATTATTTAATATTTTGGAAATAATAAATATAAATTAATAAAATGAGTCTTATTAATATTATTATAATTATTATTATTTTAATTTCTTAAGGAGTTTAAGAATTAATTTAATATTAGTACTCTCATTTATTCCTAATAAGATTAGGAGGCAAATTAATTAAATAAATTTAATTAATTATTCTCAATGTGGTGAGAAGCCTAAATTAATTAAAGGAGTTTAATTAATTAAATGAAACCCCATGTCTAATAAGATTAGATGAGTTGACCAATATCTATATAAGAGGAGTCTAATAATAGATATCAGTTGATGTAATTCCAATTTTTGGAGAGTACATGTGACGCCCCCAAATCTAGGTACCTTCAAACCCAAGATATGGTGCTACACGGTGCTACAATCTACTCTTACATTCAACTGAAAGACTTCAATATCAATGCATAAGTTTACTAATTACTACATCCTATTAATCCTTTCCCAAGTATTTGTAACCAATACATTGTTCTGTGTCATAATATCAGTAAATACAATACTAATACTATACTATTACAAAGGTCACTACTTGTCCAGCTTGGACTTGCCTTTGTCTTTACCGGATCCTTCGGTCCGTTCGCTCTTAGCTGAAATCATTTAGTTTTAAGCAAGAATGAACATAAACATGATCAGCAAGTTAAACAGTATATCTTGAAACCACAAAATCAAGAATCATATCTCTTGGTCTTCAATAACTGTACAATAGTTATGAAGTACTTAAGAATAAACAAAATATCGTTTTGATTCCTTTAAAACCATTCCCAAGGACTTTATAGCCTCTTCGGAATTCTTCTTGGTCAACGACCACGAACTATATTTTAGTTCTCATTCATGAAAGGAACAACCCAGCACGAAGGCCGTAAGTTCGATATAGCTTACGAGCACATCCAGGATGATCAGCCTGTAGTACTCTATGTTGATCAACACGCATACATTAAACGTGTTTACGTTTAATTGGTGGCAACCTCACGTGCCTGGCGAATTAACAACGTTTAAAATCTTCATTTTATTCATGCTCAGGTTTACCTGAGAATCCGTACCAAGCAATTGCATAGGATCACCACATTGTATATATTTATATTTTGGAAAGATTTGTGGAAAAACCCACCAAAATATGCTAAGTCTTAGTCTAGCCGAATCAAATGGCATCGACTGTGCAATAATAATTCATGCATAAACAGTTATGCACAATGACCACTTGTCCAACCATAACGTATAGACAAGGGTTTAGCAAAACTTGCATTCATAATCAAGTATGAACGAAGTTAGGAAACTTGCATAACACAATGTTAATGCAAAAGCTAGAAAACTTGCCTTTGCGTCTTATATACCTTTACGTAGTCTACTCCGTATTTAGCACGTCTACAAAGCATAGCACATAGTATACCAATTAGTAATCATAGTTGGTATACACTGTATTTGCCTAACTCCTCCTTGTATAACTAAATCGAATTGTTAAACTAACAACATTCGTTCAAGTTATGTAACGTTATTATGGCTTATTAACATTCCTATGTTATATACCGAACTCTCATTGATCATCACTAATCATGATGATAATGAGACTTCACTTGTTCCTTAACTTACTCTTGGTTTATGGTTTCCAATCTTAAGTTTAATTACGTTTAGTTAACATTTAATTCTCATAACCCTTGGTTAAACATGTCGTTTAAAGGGTATACGTTCATGTTCATTCATCACTTACTAACACTTCACTACTTATGGAAAAAGTTGAGTAAACATTTCATTTGGTCAACAATTTTTCTTGGGCGGTGCGGTCCGCGCTCCATTTCCCTTGCAAACGGCGCGGTCAGCGCTACCTATACAGTAGACCTGATCCTGAATGGTGCGGCTAGCGCTGTTTAAGGCGCTGCCCGCGCTGCATCTGTGTTGCAGAAAAAAAATTGAAGTCTTGAAAATTTTAAAATTCCTGAGCTCGTAACGTGAACGTTATAACTCAGAATTGGCTCGTTCCAAAGCCCATAGTTTACAAATGATATGCTCTATCATCCTATCAAGTCAGAATTCATTTCCTGAATCCGTCGACTGAGAAATTCGCTGATTACTCCATTTTTACGTTTTCGTTAAACGTTCTTGAACGTTCGACGCTCAAATCTTCGTTTTAAGTCGACATCAATCCGTTCTTGTTCCCGCAAGTCTTATTTATATAATTACACGTGTTGCAATCAAAAACCATCATTTTCGATGCACACGGCGACTTTTGACTTCTAATCCGAGAAATTTACGTTTTCGACGATTATCGTCTAGTCGCGTAACTTCCGTCGAATCTTCGTTCTTCATTATTATTACTCCAAACCACTTGAAATCAATCCCATGGTTGATTATTACTAATTCTAATCATTCAAAATATTTAAGTTTTAATGGTTTGATCAGTTCATTAGTCCATTTCATATGAATTCATTAAGTTCTTCCTTAGTACTTAATGAGTTCTTATTAGCTTAACATGCATGGTTTATTAGGGTTAATACCTCACCATCATAACATCGTTATAACTTCCTCATAATCATATCTCCTTCCATCACTTCTCAATTAAATCTATTATAGAAAGAAAAGAGATGTTTATATATTTCTTAGGTTATACCTTTCTTGTTCTTGGTTTGATTGAGTATTAAACTCAAAGTCTTTCTTCTTCTTGGATGATGGAACTCTTCAAAAACACAAGCTAGCCTCTCTTCTTATCTCTCTCTGTCTCTATTGTTCTGATGCCCCCAAATTCGGACCACCACAGGGTCACTCGAATTCGGTTCGTCACGTTCTATAATCTGACACCATGATAATAATATTACGACTAAGTGTCGCATCGCACAGCGGAATAATTCACAATACCGAATAGATTACATTTATTTAATATAATTTATTCACGTCCCAAGGTCTCGTAACTTAAACACTGATTACATAGCTTAGACATAACTTAAGCATACATAACCTTAACTAGTACATAACAGAATAAGTTCTTATTACAATCGTAAGTCCTACATAATATTAAGCTACCCAGTAGCCTTTCCCTTGCCTTTGTCGGTGCCCGAGGGTCTGCACTGCTCTGCCTTAACTGAAATGTTTTAGGGAAAGCAAGAATGAGTAACAAGTTTACTCAGCAAGTAATATAACAATAAGGGTGAGTAATATAGTTCTCGAATTCCAAAAAGGGTATAGCAAGGTATGATAGTTCAAGGATAGCAAGAATATCAACAGTTCTCAATAACAGTCCCTAAGGACATAATAATATCAATATGATTCAATGCTAAATCAATTTAAGATTTCAAGATAATTGAATACTGAGCAGTCACTAAGGACTATGAACTTCTACTAGAATTAACAAAAATATACTGATAATCCAATAGAACAAGTACAACAGGTGATCAGCCTAAACTACTCTACGTTATGTATAACATTTAATCATACTCAAGTGCGCACGTCGGTCTCCCGATAATATATATAGTTCCCTTCAAAGAAGGTTGTTCATCTCAGTCAATATAGGACTCCGCACCAATCAATTGGTTTGGATAGCTTTCTAATCATGATATAAGTCTAGCCGAATCAAATGGCATAGACCACTCATTATAAGTTTAATACTTGACATTAAAGTTCGAAGAATATAATCGACTTTATCATAACTACGATGCAATAAGTCATAATTTGAATAACTCACTTGCACAACAATAAACTTAATACGAATTCAATAAGAATAGATGTGACAACCCAAAAATTTAAAAATCTTAAATGATTAAATTAAAGGTTAAAGTTTAAAACCTAGAGTGGAAATAGAGGAATGATTTAAAATTTTAATAAGAACCTATACGGTTTGAAAATTTTAGCAATGTAAAGAAATTTTGAAGTGTAATGAGAAGATGAAGAATAAATCCGAAACTCTAGAATGGAATTGTATGCACACTTGATGGTGTATTATGATTAAGGTGTTAGGATACCTTTAAATTATTGTGAAAAGATTTTATAGTAATTTATAAACAAATTTATTATGAAAATAAATTTTTAAGGAGGAGATAATGTAAAGAGAAAATGAATATGAATATTATGTGATTATATATATTTATTTATTATATAATAAATAAATAAAAGAAAGCTATTGTTACCTAATTTTTATATATTAGGTATAAGAATTAATTAACCTAAGGGTTATAATTATTTGAATTGCTAGTATTTAAATTATGTACTAGTAAATGAACTTAAGAGATTTATTTTTATTATCTCAATCCATTTATTTTATTAAGCCTAATTAAAGAAGTCTAATTGAATTAAATATTATAGATCTCACATAAGAAAAACATATACAACTTATTTAAAACTAACTTTTCCAAAAACTTGAATAAATTTTCTTTTTCAAAATAATTTCAACACCAATCATATGGATCTACAAGATCCGCACGTTTAAACACAAGATCTACACTAGATCTAACCTTTTCACAATATTTTACCCATCAAAACTCAAAAATTTCAAGATCCACCAAAGATCACATAAAAATCATACTAACTATAAAGCAAACTTGAAAATTTTTATACCTTCTTGTTGTTACCCTTCTTCTTTTTCCAAAGTAGGTAATGAAGGTTGATGACATCCAAAACCCTTTTCCTTGATGGCTTTAAAACTCTCTAACCACTAATACTTGAAGGTTTAATGAATTTCTAGGGTTTTCTTTATCTTTCTCTCCCTAACTCTCTCTCTTTCTTTTTCTTGAGAGCTTCTCTCTCTAGAATACTTACAAAATGAAAAAAAATAATAAAGTATTCTAAGTGGGTGATTTAAGTTTCATTTACCAAAAATATTACATACAATCCATGTATGTAAAGGCTTATCACCAACTTAATCTTATCCAATCTTACATGGAGATTTTCTAAGATTTTCTACCAATCAAGTAAGCCCAAATGGAGATTACATTGGGCCCATGATTTTATCCCCAATTATCCTCTCTTTTTCTTTATTTTTAATGTAAAAATATTGACTAAGACTTTGACTTTGATTTAATTTTCCAACTTAGGACTCATTAGTCAATAATCACTTTCTTTTGGCCAATATAGTCATTTTCCATAATTTCCTACATTTAACTCAAGTATAATTAGTTCCTAACCATAGTCATTCTACTAACGCATGTCTCATTATTTTGGGCTACAAAATAAATTCATCTTAGGCTACAATAATTAAAACATTGGACTACTAGCATACTTGGTAATTATTTCAAGTAGTGGGCTAATTTAATTAATTAAATGATCTCACATTAATCATCTACAAGTCCAATATACAATTAATTTCTTGGGCTTGTTTAAATAATTTACTATACTAGTTCATTAAAATGTAATTACATACTTGGACTATTAAATACATTCACATATCATCACACATTTCATAATCATAATTAATTAAATTATATAATCTAATTAACCTTGTTATATTCCAAGTTAATTGAATATTTACTTGGCTCAATTATCTTATCAACTTATTAATATTAAAATTCTTAGGTTAGCCCATTAATTTAATATATCCATTAATTGGATCTATGAGATTTTCTTGTTTGTGATACTAGATCCATGAGTTGTGGACCAAACCCCTTTGGAATCACTCAAAAAGGTTTTAAAATGAGAAAATTATGGAAGTTATCCCAAACTATTCAAGCTATGAAAAACTGTTGGAAGTACTGTGTAGATCAGTCCACTTCCGGCCTATTTTCAGTGACCAATACTGGTCCAAATTTGACTTTTAATAAATGGATCATGTAGTTCAGGAAAGTACGAATCCAACTTGATCAATTGGACATCAATCGGAGTTATAGATTTTGTTTTACGCGAGTTTTCGTGAAGGACTCCAAATCTGAAAAATATACCAAAAGTTGAAAATAGCCTACTGATCTGCCACTTTGAGTTTGATTTTCGGGACCTAGACAACTTCAAATTGAGTGTATGATAAATGAAAACTGTAGTTTAAGAAGTTACGAATCCAACGTCTTCGACGGAACTTAATTCCAAGTTGTACATTTCGTTTTACAAGCGTTTCCGTAAATGACGTCAAATCTGAAAATATTGGGCGTGAATGGCATTATCGTAATTAAGTGAAAGTGAATAATTATTAAAAATAATATTTTTTAAAGACATTAAATGGTTAGCAAATTAATTACATATAAGATAAAATGTAATTAATTATTTAATTATTATTTATGCAATATTAAATGATAATTAAGTAAAGTTAGTGTTAATAAAGTAACTAGTTATTATTTAATTATGATAAAATAATAATTAGAGATTAGCAATTGATTAATTATTATTTAATTGATATTAAATAATGATTAAAGAATTTTTAAGTAAAGATTAAGTAATAATAATGTAATTACTTAATTACATTAACATAAAAGGTTTTAATAATTTATTATTTTATTAAATATTAAATAATGAATAAAGACAAGTAATAATTAATTATTCTTAACTTTAATAGGAAAGAATAATTAAAGATTTATTAGATGAATTAATTATTTGTTATTTAATTAATATTAGATAATAAATAAGGATAAATGTTAATTAATTATTCTTTAAATAATAATAAGGAATAATTAAAGACTAATAAAGTAAATAAAACAATTATTTATTATTCAAGGATAATAAATTAATTAATTATTATTTAATTAATATTAAATAATAAAAGACAAATGATAGTTTGATTATATATTTAATTAACATTAAATAATGAGAAGATTTAATTGGTTATTATTTATAATTGAATAATAACTAAGGGTAATTAATTAACTACTATTTAATCAATGTTAAATAGTGATTAAATGAATATGGAGTTAATAAATGATGAAGATTTAAATAACTCCTTAATTAAACAATTATAATAAATTGTTTAAGGATCTAATAAGTGTTTAACACTTAAGGAAAAACATGATTAATTTATTAAATCATTAACCTAAGATTTATTAAATGTCTTATAGGGTTAATGATAGTACATTATATTATATGTACTTTGTGATTTAATTATTTGCTAGATAATAGCTAAAGTGAAGTAGTATTGTACGTTTAAATGTTATACTAATTGATATGCCCATATTATCAATGTTAGGTCATTCAAAGGATTGTATTTAAAGCTAAATAGTGGTAGCTCGCAGCAAATGCAAGTTTCCTAACTCAATTTCGAGTTATTACTTTCAAAGAATGTTGGTGGATAATTATTGCTAATTATTCCACATCTCTAATGATTATTGATTCGCACTTAGTGCATATTGCATATGTTCATCAGGTATGAAAGGCTGATCACCTTCATTAACATAAGGTTCAGTTAAATTTGTTCATGGTCATTATTGACATCCCATCATTATTGATTCAGTCATTCAATTATTGAAATTTTGATTCATGTTCTTTCACTATTATTATACATTGTTAAAAACTTGAAAGCTTATTCCTTTTCAATCATGATATCTCCATTTTATATTTAAACTTGCTGAGGAAAGTAGTTCCTCACTCTTGCTATATCATGAAAACTATTTTCAGATTAAAGCGAAAGCTCGAAGAAAGACAAAGACAATGGATAGAATCCAATAGTAGATGATTATGCACGTTAACTATTTGGTTATCTGATGCAAATTATTATGTAAACCTTTAAGTAATTAAGCTATGTGTCAAGATAAAGGTTGTAGACCTTGGGATTATGTTGTTAAAACTTATTGTATAAACAATTTATGTTTATATCTTTCGCATTAGTTATAGAATATGTTTCAAGATGAAGTACCGTAACGTACCAGGTCTGAGGTTCTGGGGACTCGGATTTGGGGACGTCACAGTTGGTATCAGAGCTGTAGGTTATAGATCTTAGGTAAGGTTACCTTAGGCTATAACCATAGAGATAAGGAATAGGAATAAACTCAAATAGAGTTTAAGTTCTAAGCGATGAATTTGGGCAAGGTTTTAATAAGTCAATAAGATTCAAAGAAGAATCGTGACAAGTAATAAAGATCCAGAGTTACCTAACTCGGATAATAAAGATGAACAGTAGAAATGAATAAATAAAGTCTAAAAGACTAAAAATATAAAGGGAAAGAAGATCGTAAAATAAAACGATCATAACATAGAAAAGAATCGTAATATAATACGATTATAATATGAGATCACAACGTGATCTGATGAGGTCATAAGAGGATAGATGATCAATCTATGGATTGAAGACTTTATTACAGAATTGCTATACGAATATGGTACTATGAAATAGTACGAGTTAAACTCAGGAATGAGTTGTGAATTGTAGATACGAATTAAATGAAATTCGTATCAAGGAAAGAAAGAACTAAGAATAGGTGGGATTTCAATTGAGGACTCATGTTAGCAGCTAAGTTGTATACTTCCTTGTATGGGCGGAGAATTTATGCTTTGTTTTAGGACCGCTTAGCTTCCTATTTGATTAGTGGCTGAGTTGACCAATTCTTTGTATGGACAAGGGATTGTGTTTGGTTCGACAAACACTTAGCTTGTTATATTGATAATCATTGAAATGTTGGTGTCACGCTATTCACTATATGTATATTGAGAATGTGATTATTTTCTCATGTGTATAACAGATATGTAGAAAATATAATATTAGGTGCGAGTTCTTTAAACTCACACTTATGGTAAGTTCGTGACTCATAATCGTATGATGGAACCCCTCAACGAATGGACGACTTTGGTCTGACTAGGATAAGTTCCTAAACCCATATGATTGTGGAAAGTTTCTGAACTCATAATGTGTGGCATGTTTAATGAACTGTACTGGGATATACAATTGTGTGAACGGTGAATTACCGGGTGAACATACTCAGCAAATCGAATTGGACAGTCAGCATGAACAGAAACAATAAACATCACAAAGTCTTGACGAAGATTTTCATGATGATCTAAATCAACAAGAAGAAGTGATCCATGATATCCAGATGCCAAAGATAACAAGATATCTCAAAAATCATCCTCCAAAAAATATCATAGAAGATATAAACAAAGGAATAACCACATGAAGAGGTTTTCAAAACCATTGTGTATTCTTTGCATTCTTATCACAAGTTAAGCCAAAGAATGCTAAAGAAGTTATTCTTGATGAAAGTTGGTTATTGGTAATGCAAGAGGAACTTCAACAGTTTGAATGATGCCAAGTATAGGAACTAATGCCTCCTCCTAAAGATGTCTCAATTATTGGAACAAAATGGGTATTTAAAAACAAGCTTGATGAGCATGGGATAATTAGTTGTAATAAAGTTAGGTTAGTAGCTCTAGGATACAACCAACAAGAAGGAATCGACTACGAAGAAACTTTTTCTCCAATTGCAAGGCTAGAGTCGATTCGAATATTGTTAACTTTTGCATGTTATAAATAGTTTAAACTTCACTAAGTGGATGTATAAAGTGCATTCCTCAACGGATACATCAATGAAGAAGTATACATCAAACAGCCTCCTGGATTCGAGCATGAGAAGTATCTTAATCACGTCTATAAACTAAAAGAAAGCCATTTATGGTCTCAAACAAGCTCCAAGGGCTTGGTACGAAAGGTGCTTCTCGTTCCCTCTAGATACAGATCTAGGGTCGCGTAGTTGCTTTAATATTTACAAAACTAGAAAAAAAAACTAGATTTAAATAAATCTTAGCCATTTTAGCTCAACGGTTCCAGTTTAACAACTTTTGAACCTTTTGAAAGTTAAAGATGGCTATATTTAGATAAATCTAGTCCACAATCTTTACATTAGAACAGATTTACATCAAATGAACAGTTAAGATAGATATTTAATCACATTGAATAAATAATATATATATATATATATATATATATATATTACTTATATGTATTAAAGCTGGAAAGAGCCATAGAATTATAATCCAGGCGTAACTGATCATTGTAATATATATATATATATATATATATATATATATATATATATATATATATATTAAAGCGAGAAAAAGTCATAGATTAACAATCCAGGCTAACAGAGTTAATAGAAATATATATATTAAAGCAGAAAAAGCCACAGATTTATAATCCAGGAATGACTGAGTTAATATATATATATATATATATATATATATATTTTATATATATATTAAAGATGAAAATGCCACAGATTAACAATTCAGGCTAAATAACACTTATATATATATATATATATATATATATATATATATATATTAAAGCAATAAAAGCCACAGATTTGCAATCTAGGCCGAAATAGCAATTATACATGTATATATATATATACTTATATATACATAGATTGAAGCAAGAAAGGCCACGAATTTGAATTCCAGACAAAACTAGAAGCTATAAATATATATATATATATATATATATATATATGCTTATATATAGATGTTAAAGCAGTAAAAAGTGAAGGTAAAAGACGGTTTTGCCCTCCTGTAGGGTTAGTAATAGGAATGAAAAATTTTAAGTGTCTACAGGTGCCCCTCTTTATCATTTTATGCTATGCAATGGAATGAACATAATAAAGACTGCTAGACACTAGAAATATGATACATGCAAATATAATGTAATGTATGATATAATATGTCATGAATGTTATATGCTCTTGTGGGGTTAGTTGCCACGGTATTCTATTTCTGATTGCTCCAGCCACTTTTGTTGGGGATGGAGTTGTGCATGATGGTTTTCACTGAACTCTTTTGATGCCTACTCGAAAGGTAGTTTGTAAATCTTTCACCACCGGATCTTTCCCGATGCTACATTGGGTTGACGACAATGGTTTACAATGTCCATCGGTGCTACCAAGACTAATTCTACAAAATGTTTGTAGAGATGTTTTCAGGATCCCTTCTACACTGTGAGTTTGGAAGAGGAAGACTGAGAGGATTTTGGTGATTCTGAGAATCAGAGGAGATTATCAGAACTATTCTCATCATCTAACAAAGCATAATCAAGGATTAAGATAGTAATTCAACTTTTTGTTCTTAGTTTTTCTTGTGTTCTTGAGTTTTCATGATAATTAGAATTTGTAGTTGATGGTTTGGTTAGATAAGTGTTATATGAATTAGTAGATGTTTATAATTCATTATATGTATGCTATAAACGATTTTCAGAAATCAAGACATTATAAAAACAAGTTTTAAATGAAGAATTTGTGTTCTTATGGAGTTCACATGTTTTGGTTGATTTTTATAGTGAAAATTGATGATTTAATTATGTTTTGACCTTGAAATTGAGAGTTGTTTATGATATTATCTTTAAAAACGAAAACAATGCATGTGTTATGGATTAATTTGCTTGAAAATTGAATCCATGGTGAATTATTTAGCTAAATGTATGAGTTTTGGGAAAATAACAAAATTTAGATTTTAAAACCTTTGATTTTGGTTGCTTAGACGGTTTTTGTTGTTGGAGTCATGTTATTCATATGTGTTATTGCATATATATGGTTTTTATTTTTTTGGGTAGCTTTAAATTGCCGTTTGTTGGAGTTTTGGGGAAGAACAGTGCAGCAGAGAGCAGCCTGCAACGTTCTTGTCTGCGTTCCGGCAAAGCTGCGCCGGCAACAAAGGCAAGAACGAGGCAACGTTGTTCTATCCTTTCTTGTAGAACAACCCTATTGGTAAGTGTAGGATATTCGAGAAGCGTGAGTATTAATTGTGTAGCTAACGCACGAGGCAAGTTGTTCTATCCTTTCTTGTTTACGTTTATGCATGTTATCTTATTCTCTATTGTTATCAAATGAGCAAGTACTCTAATTTCCATACTAAACAAACATCTTATTGAAATTCATTATTGAAAATAATGTAACCTTGACTTAATTGTTCAAGCAAGGTTTTATTGTATCTTTCAAATATTTTAAGTTTGTTTCTAAAGCATGACTGTTGAATATGATTTATGTTGTTATGACTCATAGTTATTTCATAATTCTTTTATTATCGAACTCATAATTATTGTAAGTTGATTCCACTACTCCTTAGTTGATGATAGTTGAACTCTAAATTACCCTTTGAGCTTATCCAAACCAAATTTTTTTGGTGCAGGACTCGTTAATTAATACTGAGATGAACAACCCTATTAATACGGGATTACCATGAGAAAGCGTTAAGATGTTTGTGCACAATACATGGTACGAAAGGCTGATCCCCCTAAGTACGAGTTAAGAGTCCTTACAGTACTCTAACGACTGTTAAAGGTTTAAATAGAAATGTATATAACCTGGGACATAGTTCAAAGTCTTGTGACCCTCAGATGAATCCTAAATTATATATTAAATTCTTGATTATCGATGATAGAAATGTTATTCAATTCAATTGAACTTATTCAGTGATATGTCATCATTATTGATTGTTATTTCAAGTGAGCTTTTGTTTGCTCACTCTTGCATATATATCACCATTGCAGCCAAAGTTGAGAAAGTTGACGAGCCGTCAACTAGCAAAGGTAAGGGCAAGATGAACAAGTGCAGACTTGTTCATATTTATGATATGATGTGTAATCAGACTTTAAATGTTTATGATTTTTATTTTCCGCATTAATGATGTTTAAGGTTAGAAACCCTGGGAACGGTTTTGATAAGTTGTAATCCTTTTTATAAGGAAGATGTTAATTATTAAGGTTGTAAATTATTAATTTATTTTTTATTCTTATTTACGGGCAGTTAGTTATGTTTTATTTAGATAGTGAACACCAAATCCTATGAGAATAAAGTACCCGGATTTGGGGGTGTCACAAGTTGGTATCAGAGCTTTAGGTTATGAACCTTAGGTGCGGAACCTTAGGTAGTAGCCTTATAGGAGATCGAAAAGATAGAGATTGTAGTTAAGATAATAAACAACCTTATGTGCTATGTGGTTATGTTTATGTACTCGAAGAGTATCGATCGATGTCACGTAATAATTAAACCTTAAAATTTTGTTGTCAAGATGACAAATGTTGGAGAGTCTAGTCAGGCTAGGGAGGAGTTACCTCAGATGCCTATAGATGAGGAGCCCCGAGACATCCAGACTGTCTAGGAGCAGTTGGTTTAGAGAGAACCATCTCCATTGATCACAGTAGTGGGTAAGGAGCATGAGCCAGTCTTTGACCTTGATGATGAGGATGAGTCAGAGGAAGAGGAGGATGATCCCGAAGAGGAATTTTCACCTAACTCTATTAGCGCTGTGATGTACGAGGAAGTCTACGACCGCAACATTGAGCTGCAGGGTAGAATTAGAGAGCTAGAGGAACTGGTGGATATGAGCCAGACTACTATACAGTAGATGGAGGAGACAATTCTAGATCTGGAATAGCTTCTTGGAAACTGGAGTGGGATCTAGTTCATGTGGAGAGTGAGACAGATGATGCACTAGCTGAGCTAGAGAAGCTGAAGAACGACATTAAAGAGGAGTCAAAGAAGTGAGCCAGAGCGGAGGATGATTGCTTAAAGGCTACTCAACGTGCAGATCGTGCTGAGGATGAGGTGCAAGCAAAGAAGGCCAAGATGAAGGAGACAAAATATACTTTTCATTCGGGTATAGACAGGGCCCAGGATCGTGTGTTCTATTACCCAGCTCAGTTCAAGGATTTGTCGTGGTATATGGTCAATCATAGAACAGTGTTTCGGGTGATGGAAGAAGAACGTGGAGAGGCTGTGCTACGTATTAACATGCCTAGAGAGTAGAGTAATAAACTATGTGTTCATTTATGTATTAAATAATTATAAATCCTAGAATTTGAAATAATAACGGTATAAGATGATGATGTTATCCTGTAACTTATTTCAGTTCAGGAAAGATGATATAAATAGTAGAGATGTTATCTATTCTATGTTGTAAAACTATGAATGAATAAATAACGAATTTTATTGAAGTGCTATGTGTCTAAGTGTGAATTGATTTATTTTAAATGTTTAATTTAATGTTAAATATTTAATAGATGAGTAGGGATCTAATAAGAATATGTCTTAACAGAAAGATGCCTCCTAGAAGAAGACTAGTACGTCAACAACAAGAGGGTTCTACGAAAAACAACAACGGTGAGGCAAATGCCAATCCGGTTCAACAACTGGTGAATTTACTGGCAGGAGCACGTGCGAATAAGCTGCAATTTCAAGCTGCTATATTCAAGGAATTCAAAGCGATAGGACAGCCAGAATTCAAAGGATCTGTGAACCCGATAGAGGCCCAGACGTGGGTGATGGAAATGGAGAAGGTCTTTGATGTGGCCAGGATTAACGACGACTAGAAGACGGCTTTTGCTACGTTCATGCTGAAAGTAAAGGCTAGCTACTGGTAGCAGGCTAATAAGACTCGAGGAGGAGAAGGTGTGATAGCATGGGACCGATTCAAAGAGATGTTCTTTGAAGTGTATTTTTCGATAAGCTCACAAAACCAAATGGAGGTTCAGTTTCTAGAGCTGAAGCAGGGAACAATGACAGTGCCAGAGTATACTGAAAAATTCAACGAGATGGCAAGGTTTGCAACGTATCAGGTCAGTATTGATGAAAGGAAAGCAAGAAGGTTCGAGCAGGGATTGAAGCCCTAATTATACAGTAAGATCTCTATGTTCCTGCTGAATACATTCGCAGCTGTATTGGAAAAGGCGATCATCGCGGAAGGTGGAAGCGATTCCTGGACCAAATACAACCAAGATTTGAAGAAGAAGAAGAAGAATGAGACTGAGAATAAGGCTGGTGGTAGTGGTACCAACCAGAAGAGGAAGTGGGACAACAATGGTTCTACTAGGGGTTAACCGGGAAGCCAGCAGAAGAAAAGAATTGAAGCATGTGCTACATGCGGGAGGAATCACACTTGAGTGTGCTTGAGGGGAAGGAGAGTATGTTTCAACTGTGGCCAGGAAGGCCACATTGCACCGAATTATCCTAACTCGAAGAACGATGCTTGTTTCACCTGCGGGTCTAAGGATCATATGGCCCGGGATTGCCCTAAGAAACTAGCTGGAGGGTCTACAGGAGAAAGAGGAAATAGCAGCGGCAGCACTTTGACTATCGCTGGAACAACGCAGTCGAGCCGACCTACTGCCAGAACATTCAACATGACCGTACAAGATATTGTGCAGTCAAAGGATGTGGTGTCAGGTATCATTCCGATTAATAGTATTAATGCTTATGTATTATTTGATTTAGGTGCTACTTGTTTATTTATATCTAATGACTTTGCTAAGACTTTAGACTTACCTAGAAAGGAATTAATTTACCCTTTAAACATAGAGATTGCGAATAGGGAGGTTATTCCTGTTAGATTTGTACACAATGACTTTAGATTGAACATTAAGGGTCATGAGTTGATGGTAGGCCTAATTCCGATTAAACTTGGAGAATTCAATGTTATACTGGGTATGGATTGGTTGTTCAACCATGGGGTGGTAATTGATTATTAGAAGAAGTCTATAAACCTTACGACTCCGCGAAGGTAATGTTTTATAGCAGCAAATTGCCTAGACAAGCGAGTTATCTAACTATTATGCAGGCCAAGAAGTTATTGAAGCAAGGTTGTGTAGGGTACTTAGCCTACATAATGGATACTCGTAAGGAGAGTCTGAAGATGGAAGCGATATCAGTGGTTAAGGAGTTTGTGGACGCATTTTTGAGCGATTTGCCAGGACTTTAACCGGATAGAGAGATAGAGTTTTTGATCGACTTAGCACCGGGGACTGCTCAGATATCGAAAGCCCCGTACAGAATGGCTATAGTAAAGATGAAGGAGTTGATGGTTCAACTATAGGAATTACTGGTGAAAAAGTATATTCAGCTGAGCGTATCACCGTGGGGAGCGCCGAGATTATTCTTGAAGAAGAAGGATGGGTCAATGCGGCTTTACATTGATTATAGGGAATTGAACAAAGTCACGATCAAGAATAAGTATCCTTTACCTAGGATCGATGATTTATTCGATCAACTGAAAGGAGCTAGATACTTCTCAAAAATATATTTGAGAAGCGGGTATCATCAATTGAAGGTAAGAAGAGAGGATGTGTGACGCCCCCAAATTCAGATACATGTACCTCGAATTCGGTGCATCACGTGCTAATTCTAATAACAAGTAAAATCTCAACAATGGAATAATAGAATAATTTGCATTGGTATAACATAAATATTCTCGTCTTAAGTCTCGAAACTATTACTAATACACTTTATAACTTAATCCAAACATTACTTAATACATAACATTAAGTAAGTCTTAATACCACATAAAGAAAACATCCTAACATTGAAGAGCACAGCTAATTTATAGCCTTGCCTTCACTCTTGTCCTGTCCTGGGGTTCCACCTTGCCCTGCCCTAACTGAAATGTTTATGGGAAGCAAGAGTGAGCAACAAATTTGCCCAGCAAGTAATATGCCAATAAATGTGAACAGGTGTATATACGGTTCTTAATCTCAAGGGTAAAATGATAATTAATAGTTTAGAAATTTAAATAAGAATGTTGTGAACAAAGTAAATATCAATGGTTTCCAAATCTATTATGTGAACTTAATTGAGAACCACTACAGGGTCGAGAAGTTATTAAAGAACTTAAATGTTTCAACAATTTTAAATGAATGAATAGATATCACTAAGTGTCACTGTGGACCAAGAGTTAATAGAAGAATCCAATGAACTCAACAATTTAAAGTTAATAAATATTGGATACTGAGTAGTCGCTAAGGACCATGAACTTCTACTAGAATCACCAAAAATATTTCTAGTAACTCAAAAAAGTACGAATAGGGGATCAGCCTACCATACCTGGTGTTATGCATAACTGCTGTGTCGGCACCCCGACTATATAGTTTCTTCTTTTTGAGGGTTGTTCATCTCAGCAGATTATAAAAGTCCGCACCAAAGCATTTAGTGTGAACCAGTTTTCTAATTCATGATATTGGTCTAGCTGAATCAAATGGCGTAGACAACTTTTACAATATATTTATAAGAACAATTTATAAGTTCAATACTCACAACATGATTCGAAGAATATAATCGTGATTTAAATCAAGCTATAAAATATTAATTTATAAGACAAGAATTATTCTAGCAATTATTTTCTCGTACGATCAATAATAATACAAGCTCAAGTACGTGCTCAATAAAGTGTATGGTTCGAATATTTACTCAATAAAAAGTAGGGTTAAGAAACATGCACAATATCCAAAGTTGTGTAAGATAGAGAACTTGCATTCAATATCAAAATCAAATGAAGTTAAGAAACTTGCTTAAGAAATACACTTAAGAAATACAAAACTACCGACTTTAAAATCTCAATTTTGACGATGCCAATCTGCGTATTTCTTATGTTGATCTTGAGCTGCTACTAATCTGGCTCTTATTGTCTTCACAACGTCTTCCATTCGCTGTACTGAATTCGGTCCCAAAAGTCGTTGTTCTCTGACCTCATCTGAATATAGCGGTGTTCTACACTTTCTTTCGTAGAGAGCTTCGTACGGTGGCATATCGATACTCGCATGATAACTATTATTATAACCGAATTCTACTAAGGGTAAGTGATCATCCCAGTTACCTTTGATTACACAAGCTCTAAGCATGTCTGCCATACTCGTATGATTACGCAAGCTCTAAGCATGTCTTCTAACGTTTGTATTGTTTGTTCGCTCTGCCATCGGTTTGAGGATAATAAGCAGTACTCAGCCTCAACTGTGTTCTCATTCTTTCATACAAGCTCTTTTAAAACTTTGATGTGGAACACGGGTTTCGATTGGAAATAATTGACACTGGTATTTCGTGTCGCAAAACGATTTCTCTTACGTATAATTTCGCTAACTGATTTAAATTGAATCGAATCTTTATTGGTAGAAAGTGCGTCGTCCTTTTCAATCAATCGACGTACTCTGTGACGCCCCCAAATTCCAGGACCGCCACTTGGTCTCTCGAATTCGGTTCATCACGTGCTCATGGTAATACATCGCAATAATAATAACTAAATATGACACAATCACAGCGGAAAGTCTATTCTAGAATAATTTACAATGATTTATTATAATTACTCCCCCAAGTCTCGCAACCTACAGTACTTAATAGATTACATACTAATATCAATTAACGACTTATTACATAATCTAACTTAAGCTTAAACATAATCAAATCCAGTCTTACTTCATCATCTTAATACAATATTAAAATATATATAAAAAAAACATAAAAGAGACAAGCTAGTTGGTAGCCTTGCCCTTGCCCTTGTCAACGTCCGAAGGTTCGCCCTGCTCTGCCTTAACTGAAATGTTTTAGGGGAGCAAGAATGAGCACAAATTGCCCAGCAAGTAATATACGACAAGGGTAAGTGATATAATTCTCAATTCTCGAAAAGGTATAGAAAAGTTTGATAGTTCAAGGATAGCAAGAGTATCAACAGTTCTCAATAACAGTCGCTAAGGACAGAATAATATCAATATAATTCAATAATAATTCAATCCAAGATTTCAAGATAACTGGATACTGAGCAGTCACTAAGGACTATGAACTTCCATAGGATTTGACAGTAATAAACTGAAAATCCAACAAAAACAGATACAGTAGGTGATCAGCCTAAAGTACCTTCGTTATGCATAACAATCAATCATACTCAAGTGTGCACGTCGGTTCTCCGACAATTATATATTCCCTTCAAAGAAGGTTGTTCTTCTCAGTCAAATACAAGATCCCTCACCAATCAATTAGTTTGGGTCATTTTTCAATAACATAAGTCTAGCCGAATCAAATGGCATAGACACTTTCATAATATTCAAGAACAATACTAAGTTCAACATGAATAATAGCTTTAATGAAATAAGAGTTCAAGTATGCTAATTTAATTCAAACAATTAAGTAGGAAACTAGTTCGCAATATACAAAGATAGAATACTTGTATCCAAAGAGATAAGTTTTAGATACTCGCTTACGATATCCGTTGAATAAAGTAATGCAAGGGTTTAGGATACTTGCCTTATGGGTAGTTTACTCACGTAAAGCTAGCCAACACTTTGGAATCCTATTTATAATGTATTACATGTATAGGATTTTCATTAGTTAACACATCCGTTACACAACTTATTACTCAATATACATACATGTTACTATCTTAGTCACATGTCATACTTATTCTCATATGACATGAAATCAGATTACATGTTATTATGAATCAAGTACATAGTTATAACATAAATGATATTATAGCAACTCATCATGTTCAAGAAGCTATGATCCTTTGACCCATGGGCTTCCATTATATAAGTTAAACATTATCTTGTTACTTAATCATCACCTATGTACACATATCAGTAGGGTGTAAACCATTTCTAGCAATGTAGGCATCATATAAGCTATCTGTCCAAAAATCAGATTGTCAAACTGCATGGCTTCTGATTCCAGGCCGGCGCAGCTGCGCCATGGCTAAGCCTAGGGCCAGCGCAGATGCGCAGCCTACTGGCCAAGCCAAGGCTGAGCTGTGCCTTATGGTTTCTGTCCGGTCATGCAAGCCAACAACACCACATAGCATATAAACATATTAAAAGATACTTTTATGTTTGTACAACCTTTTCTCGTTTCAAATATATATGATATGGATTCTAAGTCAATACTTTCAATAACTTAAAGCCATTCAAGGATACGAACTCATAAGGTCTAACATGCTCGCTTTTTAAATACTTAAATTATTCACATAACTTGCATTAAACATGTTCATGAGTTTTCATATCACATATATGCAACTATCATTATCATTAGTTTGAAAACATACTTTATTTACGTAAATTTGGTTTCACTACATGTAACATAGTAGGAAAACATGAATGATACCTTAGCAAGTCTACAAGTTCTATCAAACATGTTCATAAGTATCGAAATTCAAATCTCTATGTAACATGTCGACGTTCACGTTCAACACTTATACTTTCATTAATAAAGTTTGCTAATACGCTCTAACACGTTCATGCTACATTATGAAATTTATATACGTAAGTTAATGTGTCCGACATGTATGTCAAGGCCATATAAACATACCCGAAAATCAAAATATATATATGATCTTTATATGTCAAGGTTTGCCTTTAAAAACTTATATTTTCGCTCGAAATGTTTACTGATCGAGGTTTAGCATGCTCACGTCATACTATGAAACACGTATACACAAGTCAACATTCATTTCATGTGTTTCTAGATGGTACTAACGTGTCTCGAAAGTCAGAATATTAACATGCGTCATATATGTTTAACGTCCGTTTATAAACCTTATGTTCCCTTCGAAAACCTTAAGTGCGTTTCCAAACTACATGTTGTTTTGTTAACCATGCATGCTAATATACTAAAACATGCTTACATTGCCTCATTGTGTTTATATATATATGTTACACAAGCTAGCATGATGGTTTAAGCCATATCAATTACTTAACACACAACAGGATTTAAGCAGATTGCAGAAAACTGGAGCAGGGTGCCGGCGCAGCTGCGCCGCATCCCAGGCTTAAACCGGCGCAGCTGCACCACTACTGGTTCGCACCAGACAGCAGGCAGCTACGGCAGTTTCTAGCCCAACTCACAAAATGGCTTCACGAAAACAGTTTTTAAACAACTACATTCCAGTTCAAACATGTATATAAGCCATATAGCAACTAAACAAACTTCCTTCAATCCAATTATAGTCCAATTTGGCATAATTAGAAATTGAAATTTTTGACAGAAAAATGAAAATGAAGAACATGAATCATGTAATTATACCTTTGCTATGAATTAAGCTTGATGTTATCTCAATAACACTGATATATATATATATATATATATATATATATATATATATGCTCTCTATTCTCACTTAGCCAAAATGCTCAGCAAAAGAAATGTGAAGAAACATGGCTACTATTTATAGACGAATTATTACACAGACAATGCAATTATATTGCAATTCAAACTAACAGATGAATGGATTGCATGCTAGATAAGAGGGAGTTGGTAAATGGTTGGTAAATCTCATCATCAAAACCACTCCCCATTGATCATTGCTAGCTAAGCTTGGGAGAAGAATGGGGAGAATAGGCCTTAGCCTTTTTGCCATACACATGAAGGAGAAGGAGAGTGACTATTATATTGGGACAAGGCCATATATCAGCATTCTAGAATTTGTATATATACACAACACTTATGCCAAAATATGTTACATGTATATATACTATATAATTAGGCCACAATTATAGTTACAATGTAATTCTAATGATACTAACATGGATTAACATAATGTAGTAAGTGTGAATTGTACACATAAGTATTATCATGCATTCATAACATATAGTTTTAACATGTACATAATATAATCACATTATGCTTCATGTTAAAATATGGTTTCTATGTGTAATATATTCACATTGCATTATATAACATAGCTTATGTATATACATACATGGTCACACTTAAGTGTCTCTCTACACTATATAATATAGTTGTATTCCATATACTTTATATATTCAAGTATTGCACTTTTGCACATATTAATTAATATAATCGTATTATATTAATCACTCTCTTATTTGTTTTATTATTCATAAGGTCAAATAAATAGACTATTTATCTCGTTGATTAACAATAATATTAATTAATTTATTCCTCATTGATTATTAATTACACCAAATTAATAATCATAGGATTAATTATCACATTAACAAATATAAATCTCAGCACAATTATAAACAAGTGGTTTATTATTATTATATTTCTTGCAATAATAATAATCACGTATTATTAATCAATCACAGTTAATATTCCATAACCATCAACTAATATTTTACAATAGCAATTAACAATTAATAATTCATTCGTTAATTAATATAATCATTAATAATTCTCAACAATTAATTAATATTCTACAATAACAATTAATATAGATTAATTGTTCGCTTAAATTAATATAATCATTCTTATATTACGTCACTATGCCACACAAGGCATTTCATCGAGTTTATCGTAAACTCCATCAATTTCTCAATTATTATAATTATTCAATTTAATATAATTGAATTAATCATTCTCATAACACAAAATCATTATATTCAAATAAATTCTCATTCCCATTAATATATTTATTTAATAATATTAGAAAATTCTCGGGTATTACATACTCTGCAACTTCTCGTCTCATATTGGGCCACCAAAAGTGTCGTCGAAGATCCCGGTACATTTTTGTGCTTCCTGGGTGAACAAAATATGCCAAATTATATGCCTCCTGAAAACTCTTATCTCATAATTTAGTTACGGCTGGCTCTCACACACGATCTTCAAATCTCAAGATACCATCATTATCTCTTCTAAACTTTTCTTCTTTATTCCTGCTATCTTTCTCTTTACCTTCTCTCACTTTTCATCTTTGTCTTGTGATTCCTTTACTCTATCCAACAACGTCGGACAAGCCTCCATTACAATACTTCCCTTCGGACTCTTTGGGTCCCTTAACTTCTATTTCCAGTCTCTCTATCTTTCTGATTAGCTCCTCTTAAGCTATCAACTTGAATAATTTCTCCATTCCCTTTTTCTACTTAACATATCAGCTACTACAGTTCGCCTTTTCCGGGTGATAAAGAATTTTGCAGTGGTAGTCTTTGATTAGTTCCAACCACCTCCTTTGTCGCATGTTTAACTCCTTTAGTGTGAAGATATATTTCAGACTCTTGTGATCCGTATATATCTCACATTTCTCCCCATATAGGTAATGCCTCCAGATTTCAATGCAAAACTACCGCCGCTAACTCCAAGTCATGGGTAAGGTATCACTTCTCGTAGCCCTTTAACTTTCTGATGCATACGCAATGACCTTGCCATGTTGCATTAGCACACAGCCAAGACATTTGTGCGACGCATCACTATAATCCTCAAAACCTCTCGTATTATATGGTAAGGATAATACAGGCGCCTCGCTCAACCTCTTCTTCAACTCCTTGAAACTTTCTTTGCATTTCTCCGTCCAAATAAACTTCACTATCTTCTTCGTTAAATTGGTCTACGGGGTCGCTATCTCAGAGAAATTTGGGGATAAATCTTCGATAATACCCAGCTAACCCTAAGAAACTTTATACTTTCATCAGCGTCTTCGACTGCTCCAAATTACTTACCGCCTTCACCTTTGCCGGATCTGACATGCCCTAAAACTAACCTTCTCCATCCAAAATTTGCACTTCAAAATTTCGCGTACATCTTCACCTTTCTCACGCTTCTAATACCCTCTTCAGATGTTTAGTGTGCTCTTCCTAGATCTTTTCGTCTATTCTTGGTAACGGATATCTATTCTTAATTGTCACTTTGTTCAACCCTTGATAGTCGATACAAAGCCTTCTCGATCCATCCTTCTCCTTGACAAATAACACTGGTGCTCCCCAAGGAGACACACTCGGCTAAATATATCCTTTATCTAACATTTTTTTGTAGTTGTATTATTAATTCCTTCATTTCTATCGGTGCCATAAGATATGGGGCTTTCGAAATCGATGTAGTTCCCGGTACTAAATCTATTACAAATTTATTTTCTCTGTCTGGCAGAAGGCCTGGCAAATTGTCTGAGAATACGTCTTGAAATTCTATTTCTACTGATACATTCTTTATTTCTACTCCTGTTCTCTTAGTATCTACAATGAAGGTTAAATAATCTACACCTTCTTTTTTTTATAATTTCTTGGCATGCATCATCGTAAGGCAACACGATTGCCTAAGCAATGAGCTACCAGACAACAATACTCTAGACCGGTTTGGTGTCTGAAGGTTCACACCTTTCTTTTTGCAAGAAATTATCACCGCATGATTATATAACCCAACTATTCTTAATATTACATCAAACTCTCTCAATCTTATCGGAATCAAGTCTATGCTTAGTTTATATCCCCAAATCTTTGTGCAACAATTATGGCATATGAACTCTATGGGGATTACTTCTTTATTCGCAACTTCTATGTTTAAAGGATTTCCTAATTGTTCTTGGGGTGAATTTAGTCGTTTCACAATTCTTCAGACACAAAGGGACAAGTAGCACCCGAATCAGATAATACATACGCACTCATATTATTGATTAGGACAGTACCTGACATAACGACTCAGAACGCCACTGCATCATATACCATAACATTAGTCGTACGTGGCATTGATTCACTCGATTGAGCTGGTTCGATTATCGACAGTTTTCTGCTATGGCTTCCCTTGTTGCTACCCCCTTATTTCCTTCCTTTCTTTGGGCAGTTCTTATACTGATGCTCTGTCGATCTGCACGCATAACATCCTCGAATCTTCTTTGGTTTCGGGTAGTTCGGCGAAATATGCCCCTCCTGGCCGCAGTTATAGCAAACGCCTCGTCCCTTCCAGCACTCTCCTTGATGACTCTTTCCACATTTTGGGCAAGCCTTATTCTTTTTCCTTGAGTACTTCCTGGTGACTTCCCGTCGGATTATTGTTGATATTGTTGTTGTCCCGTCTTCTTTTGTTTTCGTTTCCCTCCTCGTTAGGATACTTGCACAATATCCAAAGTTGTGTAAGATAGAAAACTTGTATTCAAAATCAAAATCAAAATCAAATGAAGTTAGAAAACTTGCGTAAATCATAGATTCCTTGCATAAAGTAAATGCATAGGTTAGGATACTTGCCTGAGTCGTTGATTAATCCAACATCGACTTCTTATCCCTTGATTAACCTATTGTTATTGTGACGAACGAGAATTTTGTAATTTAATTTAAATATTTATTGAATTAAATAAATATTTTCAATGATTTATTTATTGAGTCAAATAATTATTTGATGGATGTAAGACCCCAAATTTTATAAATAAATATTTAATTTTCTTTATATATTATTTTAAAATAGTAAGGTGTTTATTTGATAAATGTGATAAGTTATGGGTGGAATGTGCAAATTTTACAAAGTAAGCAAGTGGTTATAAAATATTTGTTGTGCCGGGGAATATTCGTTTGGTCGAGGAATATTCTTTTTGTCGGAGAATATTCGTACGACGGCGCAGTCATTGGTGGACCCCACAACGAATTGAATGTCGGATATAGAAAGCGACAGAAGTAAATTTTTATAAAAATAACGATAAAATTTTTACCGTTAAACTGTTGAAATACCCAGTGGTTAAAATATAGTAATACGCGGTGTTGCACAGTAGCACATGGTATTGCACAGTATTTTGAATTATTGGTTCTTACGTAAGAAGTCACTCATTCAATAATTGTTACAGTAATTACTGTTCAATATTTTATATTATTGATCCAATAATTGCTACATTGATATTTTATATTAGTGATTCAATAATTGTCATTGCACAGTATTTCAAATTATCAAATCAATAATTCATATTATTTGAATAATATTATTAGATAGCATTATTGACAATGTCTAAAAATTTCTGTCGAAGAAAGGTGTTAGGTTATATAATTGCGCGGCAATAAGGAGAAATCCTTATCGGAAAGCCCCCTCTTTCCTGGGAACGACCTGGTTGTCAATATTGTAGTTCTGTAATATTATTTGTGAATAATTAATTTTTGATATATATAATAAGAAAATATTTATTTAATGTGAATTTAAACGGAGGAATTTTTAGCATGTGACATTTATTGAAAGTTGGTATTTTATCTTTTTCGATAAAATAATTCATTCAAATATATTATTATAATATTACATTATAGTAGTATGATGTGATTATATAATAGTATGATTTTTATAATTTGAATGGTAACATTATTATAGTAAATTCATTGTATAAAAGTAAAATGAGGTAGAAGAGAACAAATTGAATTTGAATTCTTATGATGTAAGCAATGATGTCATCGGGACGATGAGGTAAGCAATGATGTCATAAGATCGATGATGTAAGCGATGATATCATAAATTATGGCGAAAAAGATTATTTTACCGTTCCCACGTAGCTTCTTCAGCGTTGTGGTTCATCCAAATTACCTTCACATAAGGTATCACTTTGTTTCTGAGAAAATGCTCTTTCATGTCAACAATCTGAACAGGAACTTCTTTATAAGATAAATCTTTCTCAAATTGTAAGGGTTCATATTCTATGACATGTTTGTAATCGGGTTTATACGATCGTAACACTGAAACATGAAAAACATTATGGATATATTCTAATACCGGAGGTAAGGCTACCTCATACGCAACTTCACCAATTTTTCGCAACACTTCAAAGGGTTCAATGAACCTCAGGCTCAATTTTTCGTTCTTGCAAAATCTGATCTTTCCCTTCCAGGGAGACAGTTTCAAAAAACGTAGTTGCCATATTCAAACTCTCGATTCTTAAGTTGTGGATCGGCGTATATCTTCTTCCTATCCTGAGCAGCTACTAATCTTGTCCTGATCACCTTGACGATCTCGGCAGTCTGTTATACCAATTCTGGTCCTAGCAATTGACGTTCGCCAACTTTATCCCAGCATAATGGAGTTCTACACTTTCTTCCGTACAACGCTTTGTAAGGCGGCATACCAATACTTGCGTGGAAACTGTTGTTGTAAGCGAATTCCACTAGCTGTTTGTGATCATCACAATTTCCTTTGAAATCCATGATGCATGCTCTTAACATATCTTCCAATGTTTGGATCTTTCTTTCACTCTGTCCGTCTGAGGATGATATGTCATACTCATTCTTAACTGTGTTCTCATGCATTCCTGTAGTAGCTTCCAGAAGTTTGATGTGAAACGCGAATCTCTATCTGATACAATAGACACTGGGACACCATACCTTGAAATAATTTCCTTCACATACAGATTTGCCAACTGATCTAGGGTGAATCTGATCTTGATCGGTAAAAAGTGCACTGATTTCGTCAATCGGTCCACGATAACCCATACTGCATCGAAACCTTTCCTAGTCTTCGGAAGACCTACTATAAAATCCATTGTGATATGTTTCCATTTCCATTTTGGGATTTCTAATGGTTGTAACAACCCACTAGGCCTCTGATGTTCTGCTTTAATTTTCTGACATGTCAAGCACTTGACCACACAATCAGCAACGTCCCGTTTCATATTCAGCCACCAAAAATGTTATCGGAGATCCTAGTACATCTTCGTACTCCCCGGGTGAATTGAATAGCTTGAACTATGAGCCTCATTCAAAATTTCCTCCTTAATCTCTGGCACTAGCGGAACCCAAATTCTTCCCTCGAATCTTAGTAGTCCTTCGTTGTTCACTTTGAATTTCACTTCATCCTGTTCAGATATTCTTTTCTTGATCTTCTCACATTCCTTATCTTTAAGTTGTGCTTCCTTAACCTTATCCACCAAAGTTGTACCAGTTCCTAGTTGGAATAATTTTTCGTCAGACTCCTTAGGATATTTCACCTCCAACTCCAGTTTCGCCATCGCTGAAATTAGCTCCTCCTGGGCTGTCAACAACATCAATTTCTCTCGACCCTTTCTGCTTAAGGCGCTGGCAACCACATTCGCTTTACCCGGATGGTATAAGATCTCACAGTCATAGTCCTTTATCAATTCCAACCATCTCCTCTGGCGCATGTTCAAATCCTTCTGTGTAAATATATTTCACACTTCTCTCCATAAAGATAGTGCTCCATATCTTCAGAGAAAACACTACCACGGCCAACTCCAAATCATGGGTCGGATACCCATACTCAAAATCATTCAGTTGACATGATGCATATACAATGACCTTGCTGTTTTGCATAAGCACACAGCCTAGTCCTTTATGCAACGCATCACTATACACCACGAAATTTCTTGTGCTATCTGGAAGAGATAACATAGGTGTCGTACTCAACTTGTGACATCCCGGATTTTTAAGAATTAATAAA
This sequence comes from Panax stipuleanatus, assembly GCA_020205555.1. Taxonomy (NCBI): domain Eukaryota; kingdom Viridiplantae; phylum Streptophyta; class Magnoliopsida; order Apiales; family Araliaceae; genus Panax; species Panax stipuleanatus. The sequence goes on from CM035124.1 coordinate 50,258,619, forward strand.
TGAGAATTTAATAAATAAAATTCTTATTTTAAGATATTTAAGTACGAGTATGTGTGTATGTGTTATATATTATAAAATATGTGATTTGGTGTGAAGAGAATTTATATATTTATTGAATTAAATAAATATATTAATTGAATTATTTATTGAGTTAAATAAATAATTATGTGCTTATTATGGAGTAATTTAATTAAGTGTTATATGTTAATTAAATGAATATTTGGTATTTAATTTAATTGACATAATGATTTTATGTTATAGTTCTAATTTAATTGGGATAATTAAATTAGATGAGTTATGTGGTGAGAGTAACATGAAATTATAATTAGTGAGTAATTATAATTATGTGATAATTTTATGTGATTAATTGATGTTAAACTTTTAATTAATTAAATTAATGTTGAGTTTTAATTAGTTAAAGGATAACATTAAAAAGTATGTGTTAAAACTGATTTATTAAAAGAGTTTTCAAAACTATTTTCCCAAACAAGGCCCTAGCACCGTTTTTAAATTCGTTTTGCCAAACGGGGCCTTAACTATTAAAACCTGTTTTTAAAATGATGAGTTTTACCAAACAAGGCTTTGTACTTGTTTAATCTTATTTCTTCCAAACAATGCCTTAGTTTTTAAAAATAATGTGGTTTTGCCAAACATGGCCTTGGCTTTTCAAATTTTGTAACCTATGTAATAAGTGGTAGTTAGTATAGCAATTAGTATATTATTTATTAGCTATATTAATAATATAAGTTACATATATTGTATATTTATATTGTATATTGTATAATATATGCTAAGTTAAAAGATACGTTAGTTTTCTAAAAGCCTAAGTCTAAACAAAACAAAGAAAGAAGCATAAGAGGGTTAGAGAGAATTGTCAGATAAGAAGAAGAGAGAAGAGGAAGAAAAGCTTGAGAAGGCAAGAGAGGATCATCATCTTCATCATTTCTCTCTTAAGTCAAAACTAGTAAGGTTATAATTTAACCCTAGAATTAATTCATATGTGTTGTGTTTTCTTCTTTGTCAAATTAGGTTTTTACAATCATAAAATTATATGTATATATGGTGTTCATATATTTTCATATGTAATTGTATGCCATGAAAGGGTTTTCAAAATCAATTGTTGTAAAAATATGTTTTCAAAGCATATTCTTCTATGTTTTCATGGTTTTAGAATTCTATGTGGAAGTCTCTTTGTGAAACTTCATAATTTTGTTATGAGAATGGGATATGTATGTATATATATATATATATATATATATTTACATGAGAGTTTCATAGTTGTTTAAGAATTTCAATTCACAAGTATATGATGAACACCATGAAATTCATGTTCATAATGTTAGATTATGGAATTATGTTGAAAATTCTTTAAATCCTTGATGTGAGCATGAATTATGTGTAATATGTGATATAACATGATTATATATGAGTTATATGGTTGTTCTAGCAATTCAATCCATGAATTTTTGATAAACAATAGGAAGTGTGTTCATAGTGATTCTCGGTGAAGTAATTTCTGAAAAATAACTTTTGAAACTATCAAAATTGATGTTGATTATGAGTTATTGTTAAAATTGATGAAGTATTATGTTAGTATGTTAAGAATAGAAGTGATTACAGTTTGAATCACTTGAATTGATTGAAAAACGAGTTCGTAGTAGCAATTTCCGTCAAGAACGCTTAAAGTTGTGTTTTTCTTCGAATTCCATGAAATCTTGGTTGTGATTATGTGTTTATATGAAAATTTTATGTAATGAGCATGTTAATAAGCTTAAAATATTGTTTGTCACATGTTTCATGTTTATCATGTTGGGAAAATTCGAATTCGGTGTGACGGAATAAGCCAAATTGGCTTATTTCTCCACCAGTTCGCGACCCTAGCACCTCCACCAGCCCCTGGACCCGCCCCAGCGGGGGTTTATGCCTTGGGGGACCCACCCCAGCGGGTATACTTGCTGCCCGGGGTAGTTTAGTTGTCGTAATGCAAAACTATTTTGACCTCTGTTACTAAAATGGTCATAACATTTTCATACGAACTCCGATTGAGGTGATTCAAGATGATTCGGAACGAGCACGAGTAGACCTATAACCTTTATGTTTTTGACTTTTTGATTTGAGGTCGTTATCTAGGGTCAAAATGGTTATTTTTGGGACTGATGCGTATTCTGAGGCAATCGGAGGGCGTCGGTCATGCGCATACACAAGTATAGTGTTGTCGACGATATTAGATGTTGTTATAAGTTATAAAACATGAATGTTAGTAAAAATATAATTATGTTTAACTTAAATGTAATTTGATTGACGTAAGATGTAATTATAATTGGTTAATTATGTGAAATGTAATATGATTATGTGAGGTGATTAAATTACGTGGTGATTAATTATTAACTTATTAGTTACTGAAGAATGAGTTAATCTTAATTGGTTAACTAATAATGAAGATTAGATATGTAATAATTATACATATGAATTGACAGCGAGTGTCAAACGAGTGAATGGAAGAGAGTTACGAAGTGTAAATTAGAAAGTGTAAATTAGAATTTACTTAGATGTTTGATAAGCGTTGCTAAGTGACTAATAATTGATGCATATGGTGATACGTTATGTAGGATCATGAAGCAGATTATATTAAGTAGTTTTTCGGTAATTGGTAATCCACGAACCAGGCAAGTCTTTCAGGTTTCTACTTGTCTACGTGAATTTGATGAACTGTTTTAAATTGCAAGCGAGCATGATATGTTATACATGTTGTAATCATGAAATGTCAAAGTCAATTTATGACTACACTGTTTGGTTAAATAATGTTGATTGAGTATGGAACTCAATCTTTATATTTGTTATGTGAATTAAAGCATGTATGCCATGTTACTTTAATTATTATGAGATTTATGTTGAGCATGTTTATTATGTGATACGTGATGCATGAAAACTGTTAGAACTTGCTGAGCTGTCGAGCTTACTCTTGCAAATAACCATTTTTGCAAGTTAAGGACGCAAAGTAATGATACGTGTTAAGAGATTTATAGAGATCAATGTTCAAGAATATTAGTTATGTTCAATTTCAAATTGTAGTTAATGTTTTGAATGAAATATGTCGCTGAGTTATAAGTAGAGTTATCCAATATAGATGGATATTGTTTTATTATGTAAGACTTTGTATAGTCATTTTGTTGTAATGATTCATGATATAGATTTGAATCAAAGAGATGCAATGTAAAGGTTGCGATTCAGGGCAATATAGAAAGAAAGTTTATAAAAGTTTTAAATATTCCGCATTTTTAGTGATTTTTAATATCGAATAATGATGTAATGACAGATTAAAGTTGTATTATTAAGGATCGAGAAGGAGAATATTATTGTATGAATTTTGGGGTCGTTACAGTTGGTATCAAAGCTGTAGGTTATACACCTTAGGTAAGAGTACCTTAGGCTATGACCTTAGAGAATGAGATGTTGTGTTAAGTTACATATAATGAAAAGGTAATTCTTTTCACATACAGTAGAAGTATAGGATGAGTTTAGTCATAGAAATGTTGTAAGAAGAAGATTAGAATGGCGAGGAATAAAACTCGAATAAAATATTGAGCAACAGGAATGGAATTAGAAATTCTTAAAGAACGAGAATTGATTAATAAACAAGAAGATTCAAAGAAGAATCGTGAAGAGATGTAGAGATAAAAACCAGGAGTTGCCTAACTCTAATGATCTAGATGACGAATAACGATGAATAGACGAAGTCTATGAGATTAAAAGCATAATGAATTCATGATATAATATGATGTAAGGTAGAGATAAGAAGTTTTAAAACAAAACGATAATGAGCTAAGGAAGAATCATAAGGGAGATGATTATAGAATAAGATCACGACGTGATATCTTTTAGAGTTGTAAAGACAGATGGTCTGTAATGATTGAATGGTTATAGTTTGAGACTATAACGAGAATGTACTATGAGATAGTAAGAGATTAACTCACGAGGAGTTATAAATGATGAGATACATAAGTCTGTATCGAGTATAGAGCAAGAAGTTATAAGTAAGATAGAGTTAAGTGGGTTTTCAACTGAGGACTCATGTGGTGGCTGATTTGTACAAATCATGTATGGGCAGGGTTTTGTGCTTACACTTGGCTTATCATATTGATAATCGTTGGAAGGTTGGTGTCGCGCTATCGATATATATATGACGAGAAGGTGATTCTTTTCTCATATTATATTTGATAGTTAGAGTCAATAGAGACTAGCTTACATGATATTAAGATTACATTAGATGATCTTAAGGTTAGGCGAGTTCTTAAAACTCATACTTATGGTAAGTTAGTGACTCATAGTCGTATGTATGTTTTTGAACCCCTAAGCATGTGGACAGTCTCTGATCAGTTCTTTGACTACATATTGCTAGGACAAGTTCTTAAACTCATATTATTGTGGCACGTTCCTGAACTTCCAAAGTGTGGTAAGTTTGATGAACTATACTGGGTATAGAAAGGTTATGGTATAGAAAGCATTGATGTTGTTAAGATAGATAGAATGATGAAGTAATGATGGAGTAATGATTTAATTGATGGAGAAAGTTTTATATTCTAAATCTCCTAGCTTTGCTAGTTTTCAAAATTTATTGACTTCGTGCTGATGTTGCACTTCTGTTTTCTTGAAAAACATTGGATCGAACGATGGAACCAATGAGTTTTTAAAATACGTGCTATTATTTACATGTCTATGCTAATTGCTTCAGCTAGACAAAAATAATTTCAAAATTTCAAAATGTATTTTATGTGTTCTATGCATCATTTGATATGATGTACAAACAATAATCGAGGAAGTTATCAATGCAGTTAAACCTAGTGTTGGATGTGATCGTATGATCGTCAGCCCACTATGGTATGATGTAGTATAACGACGTCATGTAATGACGAAGTCCTCAACGTATCAGTACTATGATACGGTATTAGGATATTGTGAAAAGATTTATTTATTATTTTTAGTTTCTTAAAAAATATATATATATATATAGAATTTTATTGAGTTGGTTACAAATATATGTATATATATATATATAGTTCGTTTGATGTTCGAATATTTACTAGAAGTCTATGCTACTTGATTCAGCTAGACAAATGTTGAAAGATGTTTATGAAATTCGAGCGTTTTTGGTTAAACTATGCCAAACCAAATTGTTTTGGTGCGGATTCAGATGTTAAGAAGCTGAGGTGAACAACCCTATAAAAGGGGGACATGTTATCGGAGACTATAATTCCGAATGTAACGCATATAGTCGTTACGATGTAATATGTTATCGGAGACTATAAGTTCCGAATGTAACGTATATAGTCGTTACGATGTTAAGATGTAATACGTTGTGCACGACGTAGGGGTACGATAGGCTGATCACCTAGAGTACTTGCAGAGAGTGTTTTCAGTCTTTGTGATTGCTAAACATTCTGTTAAAGATGGTTTACAGTGGTGATGCACTATTAAACCTGGAGAAGATTTCAAGGTCTTATGACCCCTCAGCATGAATTGGAATCTTTTAAATTCTTGAGTTGTTTATATTGCTTCCCAATCATTGAACAATTGTGGAAGATTCTTATTATTCTGAAGGAGGATGTGGGAAGAAGGATATTCCTTAAAAAGAGTTAGTTGTAGAACGCTTTAATCCAGTGAATGGAGATTAACGTAAAATCTATTTTGATAGATTAATATATAAAGATTGATAGACTAAAATTTTGAGGACGAAATTCTTAGAAGAAGGGGTGAATGTGATAACCCGAATAATTATAGATGGTGAATTACGTAGTATATTAATTTGATGAGTAGAGTATACGGTAATGATCCTTAGAAAGGAATGAACGAGTTAAAGATATATAATATTTGATATGTGATTATGTTTGATTGAAGATTGTGTAATAAAACCTAATAGTTGTTGAAGAAATGAATGAAGTATATATATATATGTAAAACTTTTTGCTAAGTTAACGTGTTGAAGTTATTCAACGATAATTATGAAGAGATTTTGCGAAAACTGAGTAAGTGAGGTTTCGTTAATTCCGAGGACGGAATCCTTATAAGGAGGGAAGGATGTGACATCCCGGATTTTTAAGAATTAATAAATGAGAATTTAATAAATAAAATTCTTATTTTAAGATGTTTAATTACGAGTATGTGTGTATGTGTTATATATTGTAAAATATGTGATTTGGTGTGAAGAGAATTTATATATTTATTGAATTAAATAAATATATTAATTGAATTATTTATTGAGTTAAATAAATAATTATGTGATTATTATGGAGTAATTTAATTAAGTGTTATATGTTAATTAAATGAATATTTGGTATTTAATTTAATTGACATAATGATTTTATGTTATAGTTCTAATTTAATTGGGATAATTAAATTAGATGAGTTATGTGGTGAGAGTAACATGAAATTATAATTAGTGAGTAATTATAATTATGTGATAATTTTATGTGATTAATTGATGTTAAACTTTTAATTAATTAAATTAATGTTGAGTTTTAATTAGTTAAAGGATAACATTAAAAAGTATGTGTTAAAATAATTTATTAAAAGAGTTTTCAAAACTATTTTCCCAAACAAGGCCCTAGCACCGTTTTTAAATTCGTTTTGCCAAACGGGGCCTTAACTATTAAAACCTGTTTTTAAAATGATGAGTTTTACTAAACAAGGCCTTTGTACTTGTTTAATCTTATTTCTTCCAAACAATGCCTTAAACTCAAGAAGTTAGTTTTTAAAAATAATGTGGTTTTGCCAAACATGGCCTTGGCTTTTCAAATTTTGTAACCTATGTAATAAGTGGTAGTTAGTATAGCAATTAGTATATTATTTATTAGCTATATTAATAATATAAGTTACATATATTGTATATGTATATTGTATATTGTATAATATATGCTAAGTTAAAAGATACGTTAGTTTTCTAAAAGCCTAAGTCTAAACAAAACAAAGAAAGAAGCAGAAGAGGGTTAGAGAGAATTGTCAGATAAGAAGAAGAGAGAAGAGGAAGAAAAGCTTGAGAAGGCAAGAGAGGATCATCATCTTCATCATTTCTCTCTTAAGTCAAAACTAGTAAGGTTATAATTTTAACCCTAGAATTAATTCATATGTGTTGTGTTTTCTTCTTTGTCAAATTAAGTTTTTACAATCATAAAATTATATGTATATATAGTGTTCATATATTCTCATATGTAATTGTATGCCATGAAAGGGTTTTCAAAATCAATTGTTGTAAAAACATGTTTTCAAAGCATATTCTTCTATGTTTTCATGGTTTTAGAATTCTATGTGGAAGTCTCTTTGTGAAACTTCATAATTTTGTTATGAGAATGGGATATGTATGTGTATATATATATATATATATATATATATATATATATATATATATATATATTTACATGAGAGTTTCATAGTTGTTTAAGAATTTCAATTCACAAGTATATGATGAACACCATGAAATTCATGTTCATAATGTTAGATTATGGAATTATGTTGAAAATTCTTTAAATCCTTGATGTGAGCATGAATTATGTGTAATATGTGATATAACATGATTATATATGAGTTATATGGTTGTTCTAGCAATTCAATCCATGAATTTTTGATAAACAATAGGAAGTGTGTTCATAGTGATTCTCGGTGAAGTAATTTCTGAAAAATAACTTTTGAAACTATCAAAATTGATGTTGATTATGAGTTATTGTTAAAATTGATGAAGTATTATGTTAGTATGTTAAGAATAGAAGTGATTACAGTTGGAATCACTTGAATTGATTGAAAAACGAGTTCGTAGTAGCAATTTCCGTCAAGAACGCTTAAAGTTGTGTTTTTCTTCGAATTCCATGAAATCTTGGTTGTCATTATGTGTTTATATGAAAATTTTATGTTATGAGCATGTTAATAAGCTTAAAATATTGTTTGTCACATGTTTCATGTTTATCATGTTGGGAAAATTCGAATTCGGTGTGACGGAATAAGCCAAATTGGCTTATTTCTCCACCAGTTCGCGACCCAGCACCTCCACCAGCCCCTGGACCCGCCCCAGCGGGGGTTTATACCTTGGGGGACCCACCCCAGCGGGTATACTTGCTGCCCGGGGTAGTTTAGTTGTCGTAATGCAAAACTATTTTGACCTCTGTTACTAAAATGGCCATAACATTTTCATACGAACTCCGATTGAGGTGATTCAAGATGATTCGGAACGAGCACGAGTAGACCTATAACCTTTATGTTTTTGACTTTTTGATTTGAGGTCGTTATCTAGGGTTCAAATGGTCATTTTTGGGACTGATACGTATTCTGAGGCAATCGGAGGGCGTCGGTCATGCGCATACACAAGTATAGTGTTGTCGACGATATTAGATGTTGTTATAAGTTATAAAACATGAATGTTAGTAAAAATATAATTATGTTTAACTTGAAATGTAATTTGATTGACGTAAGATGTAATTATAATTGGTTAATTATGTGAAATGTAATATGATTATGTGAGGTGATTAAATTACGTGGTGATTAATTATTAACTTATTAGTTACTGAAGAATGAGTTAATCTTAATTGGTTAACTAACAATGAAGATTAGATATGTAATAATTATACATATGAATTGACAGCGAGTGTCAAACGAGTGAATGGAAGAGAGTTACGAAGTGTAAATTAGAAAGTGTAAATTAGAATTTACTTAGATGTTTGATAAGCGTTGCTAAGTGACTAATAATTGATGCATATGGTGATACGTTATGTAGGATCATGAAGCAGATTATATTAAGTAGTTTTTCGGTAATTGGTAATCCACGAACCAGGCAAGTCTTTCGGTTTCTACTTGTCTACGTGAATTTGATGAACTGTTTTAAATTGCAAGCGAGCATGATATGTTATACATGTTGTAATCATGAAATGTCAAAGTCAATTTATGACTACACTGTTTGGTTAAATAATGTTAATTGAGTATGGAACTCAATCTTTATATTTGTTATGTGAATTAAAGCATGTATGCCATGTTACTTTAATTATTATGAGATTTATGTTGAGCATGTTTATTATGTGATACGTGATGCATGAAAACTGTTAGAACTTGCTGAGCTGTCGAGCTCACTCTTGCAAATAACCATTTTTGCAGGTTAAGGACGCAAGGTAATGATACGTGTTAAGAGATTTATAGAGATCAATGTTCAAGAATATTAGTTATGTTCAATTTCAAATTGTAGTTAATGTTTTGAATGAAATATGTCGCTGAGTTATAAGTAGAGTTATCCAATATAGATGGATATTGTTTTATTATGTAAGACTTTGTATAGTCATTTTGTTATAATGATTCATGATATAGATTTGAATCAAAGAGATGTAAGGTAAAGGTTGCGATTCAGGGCAATATAGAAAGAAAGTTTATAAAAGTTTTAAATATTCCGCATTTTTAGTAATTTTTAATATCGAATAATGATGTAATGAGAGATTAAAATTGTATTATTAACGATCGAGAAGGAGAATATTATTGTATGAATTTTGGGGTCGTTACACAACCTCTTCTTCACACTTCTCTGTCCAAACGATTTTTACCTATTTCCTAGTCAAATTCGTCAACGGGGTCGCGATTTTGGAAAAGTTCTGCATAAATCTTCTGTAATATCTTGCTAATCCTAGAATACTCTGTACCTCCGACGGTGTCTTCTGTTGATCCCAGTTCATCACAGCTTTAACCATTACTGGATCTACTGGAATTCCGTCCTTGTCGATCACATGTCTAAGAAATTGTACCCGCTCTATCCAGAATTTGCATTTCGAAAACTTGGCATACAACTTCTCTCTTCTCAATGCCTCTAATGTCACCTTCAGATGTTCTACATGCTCCTCTTTGGTTTTTGAATACACCAGAATGTCATCGATAAACACCACCACGAATTTATCCAAAAACGGTTTGAACACCCTGTTCATTAGTTCCATAAATGTTGCAGGGGCATTCATTAGACCAAATGACATTACCAAAAACTCGTAGTGGCCATATCGAGTCCTGAACGCTTTCTTCGGAACATCTTCTTTCCTCACCTTCAACTGATGGTAACCACTTCTCAAGTCTATCTTCGAGAAATACATATCTCCCTTCAACTGGTCAAACAAATCATCGATCTTTGGCAACGGATACTTATTCTTAATCGTAATCTTATTCAACTCCCTGTAGTCAATACACAGCCGCATCGATCTGTCCTTCTTAACGAATAACACCGGCGCTCCCCACGATGATACGCTCAGCTGAATATACTTCTTATTTAATAGCTCTTACAATTGCACCATTAATTTATTCATCTCTACTAGAGCCATACGGTACAGGGCCTTCGATATTGGGGCAGTTCCTGGTGCTAAATCGATCACGAATTCTACTTCCCTATATTGTGGAAGTCTTGGCAAATCATCTGAAAATACGTCCACAAATTCTCTCACCACAGGTATCTCCTCTAACTTCGGACTCCCTTTTCTACTATCGACTATGTAAGCTAAATACTGTACACAACCTTGTCTCAACAACTTCTTGGCCTACATCATTGTTAGACAACTCTCTTGGCTATGTAACTTGCTGCCATAAAATACAATCTTTAACGGGGTCATAAGGTTAATACACTTCTTTTGGCAATTTATTATCGCCCCATAATTGAATAACCAATCCATCACCAAAATAACGTTGAATTCCCCAAGTTTAATTCCGGATGAGATCTACGAACATCACGTTTTCCTTAATGTCCACCCTACAATTCTTGTGTACAAACATAACAGGAATCACTTCCCTATTCGCAATTTCTATGTTCATAGGGTAATCTAATTCGTCCTTAGGAAATTCAAGATCCTTAACAAAGTCATCGCATATAAATGAGCAAGTAGCACCCGAATCAAATAACACGTAAGCATTTATATTATTGATCGGAATGATACCTGACACCATATCACGTGACTGCACAGCATCTTGCACGGTCATATTAAAAGTCCTGGCAGTAGGTCGATTGGTTGGCGTAGATCCAGTGATGGTTAGAGTGTTGCCACCGCTGGTTCCTCTACTTCCACCTGCTCTTGCTCCTCCTACTGCCTTCTTGGGACAAGCCCGTGCCAGATGGTCCTTTAAATCACAAGTCAAACAAGCGCCCTTCTTAGGATTAGGGTAATTTGGTGCTATGTGGCCTTCCTGACCACAATTGTAGCAGACCCTCTGTGACGCCCCCAAATTCCAGGACCGCCTCTTGGTCTCTCGAATTCGGTTCATCACGTGCTCATGGTAATACATCACAATATTAATAATTAAATATCATACGATCACAGCGGAAAATCTATTTTAGAATAATTTACAATGATTTATTATAATTATTCCCCCAAGTCTCGCAACCTACAGTACTTAATAGATTACCTAATAATATCAGTTAACGACTTATTACATAATCTAACTTAAGCTTAAACATAATCAAATCCAGTCTTACTACACCATCTTCATACAATATGAATATATTTAAAACATAACAGACATAAGCTAGTTGGTAGCTTTGCCCTTGCCCTTATCAACGCCCGAAGGTTCACCATGCTCTGCCTTAACTGAAATGTTTTAAGGAAAGCAAGAATGAGCACAAATTGCCCAGCAAGTAATATACAATAAGGGTGAGTAATAAGATTCTCAATTCTCGAAAGGGTATAACAAGATTTGATAGTTCAAGAATAACAAGAATATCAATAGTTCTCAATATCAGTCGCTAAGGACAGGATAATATCAATATGATTCAATAATAAGTCAATTCAAGATTTCAAATAATTGAATACTGAGTAGTCACTACGGACTATGAACTTCTACTAGAATTGACAGTAATAAACTGAAAATCCAACAAAAACAGGTACAACAGGTGATCAGCCTAAAGTACCCTTGTTATGCATAACAATCAACCATACTCAAGTGTGCACGTCGGTTCTCCGACAATTATATATTCCCTTCAAAGAAGGTTGTTCTTCTCAGTCAAATACAAGATCCCGCACCAATCAATTAGTTTGGGTCGCTTTTCAATAATATAAGTCTAGCCGAATCAAATGGCATAGACACTTTCACAATATTCAAGAACAATACTAAGTTCAACATGAATAATAGCTTTAATGAAATAAGAGTTCAAGTATGCTAATTCGATTCAACCGATTAAATAGGAAACTAGTTCGCAATACACAAGATAGGATACTTGCATAGTAAAAGAGTATAAGTTAGGAAACCTTCACAATCATAGATTTCCTTGCATAAAGTAAATGCGTCGGTTAGGATACTTGCACTTTAAAAGAGTGTAAGTAAGAGAACTTGCCTTTAGCGTAGTTTATCCACGAAAAGCAAATCAACACTTTCGAATTCCTATCGTAATACAGTTACGTATATATATGATATTCATTAGTCATATAATTTAACTTCACATTTTCTCTTTGAATATACGATCAACACATAAGCTAAGTTTTACCTAGCTACACAGTTATATAGAATATAATTTCTATCCTTAACGTTCTTTCTTTAGAGTTTAAACGCATTCTCATATAATATAAGATCTCAACAATTAGCAAACATGCTTGCATATTATTAATATCTCATAAGACCACAATCAATACTAAATATATTTCATTTTAGCAAGTTACGGCATCTCCTTAAGTTAACCGTCAAAATCGGGTTCAAGTAACATCATATAATATCACGTAGCATGTATTCATATTTAAAGGATACTTTACATGCTTGTATAACTTTTCCAAATCCAATCGTACATGGTATAGGTTCTTAAGTTAATACTTAAAGCCATTCAAGGACACGAACTCATATGGTCTAACATGGTCTCTTTTAAACACATAAGATATTCATATAACTTGTATTAGTCATGCTCATGAGTACTCGTATTGCATATATGTAGCTAGCATTGTTATTATCTTGAAAACATGCTTTGTTCATGCTAAACTTTAATCATGGCAACTAATCATGGTATATATACATGCATGACACATGAATGAGTCTAAGAGTACTATCACATGTGTTCATAAATGTCAAATTCTAATTCTCGTCATAACATACCAACGTTCACGTTTAAAGCTTATACTTTGTTAGTATAGTTCATTAATAAGGTCTATCATGTTCATGCTTCCTTATGAAACCCATATACACAAGTTAACATGCTTTTCATGTATTTCAAGGCCCTATAAACATGCTCGAAAAGTCAGAATGTATACATGGTTTTTACATGTCAATATCAACCTTCAAAACTTGTATTTTTGTTAGAAAGGTGCACTAGTTGGGTTCACATGTCCATATTATATCACGGAACCTATATACATAAGTTAGTATGCATTTCATGTGTTTCTAGGTCATACTAACATGTCTCGAAAGTCAGAATATTAACATGCTTCATATATGTTAACGTCGTTCATGAAACTTTAAGTTCGTTTTCAAACTATATGTCGTTTGGTTAACCATGCATGCTAATATACTAAAACATGCTCACATTGCCTCATTAGGTTTATATATAAGTATTAATCATGCTTTCATGCTTGTTTAAACAAAAATCAAACAATTAGTTCATAACAGTTTTGTTGCAGAATACAAAAAAACTGAACACAGAGGCTGGCGCTGCGGCGCGGCACAGCAGCTCACTACTGGCGCTGCGGCGCGAGTGGCGCTGCGTGCGGCACTGCGGCGCGGGCTGCGGCGCGAGTGGCGCTGCGGCGCGGGCTGCGGCGCTGCGGCGTCGAGGCAGTTTCTGCAGTTCAGACTGCAGCGAAATCCGACCAAAAACCTCCCATTTCATCGATTTCAACATACCCAAATGCTATTAGACTTGTTTAACTTACTAACACGTACATATATGCTTATATAATAGTCAATAGCAATTATCAATTCCCAATTTCATGAACACCAACTAATTTCACGATATTTGATGTTTTTACAGAAATCTCAGAAATGGAAACACCAAAAATGAAATTGAAGAGCAATGAAGCATATATAGTAATTCTAATCACATATATAAGTCCTTCAAACAACTAATTATTATTCTCAATTCACAAAACCATAACTTCCAACTGAAATCAAGAATTCACGAATAGAAATTTTGACAGAAAATGACAATGAAGATACGAAGAGGATTTATACCTCTGTAAATGATTTAAGCTTGCTGCTATCTCAATAACACTGATATATATATATATATGCTCTCTAGTCTCTCTTAGCCAAAATGCTCAGCAAAAGAAATGTGAAGGAGATGAGGCTATATTTATAGAACTCCCATTATACAGACAAAGCAATTGTATCCCATATCAAACTAACGGATTATAGGAATGCATGAAGGTTATCAAAGGGTAGGTAATTAGTGGTTGGATTCATCATGAATCCCACTCCCTCCACAATCATGAGCTATGAAATGCTAGTTGCTGAGTTTGGGGAGAAGAAGAAGGAATAGGCCTTAGCTGTATGTCAAGCACGTGAAGAGCAAATGGGACACTTAAAATGAGACAATTGATTTAACTCCTCAGCATTTGCAAATACTACACTTGTATATACACACCATATACATATGTTATATATATATGTACTCTTAGGTTATAATTTAAATCACAATGTACTTCACATAATGTAATAAGTGTAATTTACACACATATAATCCAGGTACGTTTATCTTACTGATATAATACCATCGGATACTACCACATTACATTATATCATATATTATTAAATTGTATTACTCAACAATTATTTATAATAGATCCATGATACATTATTTTAATGTATATCCACACATCATTTGTCACCTACACATATCATAACATATAGTTACTATACATTTAATTCGCATGCTTGCACATATAATTTCTCATCTTATAATTTGAATATTAATTAATAATATACACATATCCTACATCCATCAATATAATTGTTAACCTCCATAACAATTTAATTAACCCTTATATGATTAATTATCACTTTGATATAAATCTTATTGTATTTATAAACACGTTGCTCATTATTATTAAGTTTCTTGCAATAATAATAATCACATATTGTTAATCGATCCTCATTAGTATTTTATAACAGTTAATTAATATTCTTCGATTAACAATTAATATAGATTAATTGTTCGCTTAAATTAATATAATCATTCTTATATTACGCCACTGTGCCACACAAGGCAATCAACGAGTTTATCACAAACTCCACCAATTTCTCAATTATTATAATTATTCAATTATATATAATTGAATTAATTCATCTCATAACACAAAATCATTTATATTCAAATAAATTCTCATTTCCATTAATATATTTATTTAATAATATATGGAAATTCTCGGGTATTACATCCTCCCCCCCTTATAAAAATTCCGTCCCGGAATTGCTACAAGGTTACACAAATAGATGGGGATAGTCCCTCCTCATCCTATCTTCTAACTCCCACGTTGCCTCCTCGACATCGTGGTTACGCCAAAGTACTTTTACAGATGAAATAACTTTATTTCTCAAAGTTTGTTCTTTCCTATCTAATATTTGGACAGGAATTTCTTCATACGCCAAGTTCTTCTCCACTTGAATGGGCTCGTAAGAAATCACGTGCTTGAAGTCGGCCTTGTACGGTCGCAACACGGAAATGTGGAACACGTTGTGGATATGCTCCAGTTCGGGTGGCAACGCAACTTTGTATGCCACTTCGCCCACTCGCTTCAGTATCTCGAACGGTCCTATGAATCTTGGACTCAATTTTCCTTTCTTGCCGAAACGGATTTTTCCCTTCCATGGAGATACCTTTAAGAATACGAAACTGCCGACTTTGAAGTCTCGGTCCTGCCGATGCAAATCTGCGTATTTCTTCTGGCGATCTTGAGCTGCTACAAGTCTGGCTCTTATCACTGTCACCACGTCTGCGGTTTGTTGAACTAACTCTGGTCCGAGTATTCGTCGTTCTCCGACTTCGTCCCAACATAACGGCGTTCTGCACTTTCTCCCGTAAAGAGCTTCGTACGGTGGCATGCCAATACTCGCATGGTAGCTATTATTATATGCGAATTCTACTAAGGGTAGGTGGTCGTCCCAATTTCCCTTAAAATCCATCACGCAAGTCCTAAGCATGTCTTCTAGCGTTTGTATTGTTCGCTCACTTTGTCCGTCTGTTTGAGGATGATAAGCTGTACTCAACCTCAACTGCGTTCCCATTCTTTCTTGCAAACTCTTCCAAAAATTGGACGTGAAGCGCGGATCTCGATCAGAGACAATTGACACCGGCACTCCATGTCGTGAAATAATTTCTTTTACATATAGGCTTGCTAATTGGTTCAAACTGTAGCGGATCTTGATTGGTAGAAAGTGTGCGGTCTTCGTTAGTCGATCCACGATAACCCAAATAGCATCATAACCTTTCTGTGTAACTGGAAGTCCTACCACGAAGTCCATGGTAATATGCTCCCATTTCCACTCTGGTATTTCTAATGGTTGTAGTAAACCACTTGGCCGCTGATGTTCTGCTTTAACGCGTTGGCAAGTCAAGCATTTACTGACGCACTCTGCGACTTCCCGTTTCAAATTAGGCCACCAAAAATGTTGCCTTAGATCTCGGTACATCTTTGTGCCTCCCGGATGAACGGAATATGTCGTATTGTGTGCCTCGTGCAAAATCTCTTCCCTCAACTCAGTTACCGCTGGTACCCACACTCTCCCTTCAAATCTCAAAATACCGTCTTTATCCATTCGAAATTTTTCTCCCTCACTTTCTGTGATCCTCTTTCGGATTTTCTCACACTCTTCATCCTTTTCCTGAGCTTCCTTTACTCTATTCAACAACGTCGGACAAGCTTCCATTACAATTAACTTCTCACCAGACTTTTCTGGTCCTTTTACTTCTATCTCCAATTTCTCCATCTCTCTTATCAACTCTTCCTGAGTCGTCAAATTAAACAACTTCTCCCTTCCTTTCCTGCTCAGAGCGTCGGCAACCACATTTGCCTTTCCCGGGTGATAAAGAATATCGCAGTCATAGTCTTTGATTAATTCTAACCACCTTCTCTGCCGCATGTTTAACTCCTTCTGTGTGAAGATATATTTCAGACTTTTGTGGTCCGTGTATATCTCACATTTTTCTCCGTATAGATAATGCCTCCATATCTTTAACGCAAAAACTACTGCCGCTAACTCTAAGTCGTGAGTAGGGTATCGTTTTTCGTAATCCTTTAATTGTCGTGATGCATATGCAATGACCTTGCCATGTTGCATGAGCACACAGCCAAGCCCCTTGTGCGATGCATCACTATACACCACAAAATTTCCCGCATCATCTGGTAATGATAATACAGGTGCTTCGCTCAATCTCCTTTTCAGTTCTTGAAGACTTTCTTCGCATTTGTCGGTCCATACAAATTTCACCGTCTTTCTAGTCAAATTGGTCAGCGGGGTTGCTATCTTAGAAAAATCTTGAATGAATCTTCGATAGTACCCAGCTAACCCTAGAAAGCTTCTCACCTCCGTCGGTGTTCTCGGTTGTTCCCAATTACTTACTGCTTCAACCTTCGCAGGGTCTACAGAGATTCCATTCTTATCCACCACGTGGCCTAAGAATTGAACCTTCTCCATCCAAAATTCGCACTTAGAAAATTTTGCATACATCTTCTCCTTCCTTAGCGCCTCCAAAACAATCTTCAGATGTTCGGCGTGTTCTTCCTCTGTCTTTGAGTAGATCAAAATGTCGTCGATAAAAACCACTACAAATTTATCCAAGTATGGCTTGAAAACTCGGTTCATCAAGTCCATAAATGCTGCCGGAGCATTAGTCAATCCGAATGACATTACCAAAAACTCGTAGTGTCCATAACGGGTTCGAAACGCAGTCTTTGGTATGTCCTCATCCCGTACCTTCAGTTGATGATATCCTGTTCGTAGGTCGATCTTTGAGAAACACTTTGCTCCCTTCAGTTGATCAAATAAGTCGTCTATCCTCGGTAGCGGATACCGGTTCTTTATCGTTACTCTATTCAATTCTCGATAATCGATACAGAGCCTCATTGATCCGTCCTTCTTCTTAACGAATAGTACTGGTGCTCCCCAAGGAGAAACACTCGGTCGAATGTAACCCTTATCCAATAATTCTTGCAATTGCATCATTAATTCCTTCATTTCTACTGGCGCCATACGATATGGAGCTTTCGAAATCGGTGCCGTTCCCGGTGCTAAGTCTATTACGAATTCGATTTCTCTGTCTGGCGGAAGACCAGGCAGATCGTCCGGAAACACGTCTTGGAATTCATTAACTACGTATATATCCTTAATTTCTACTCCCTTCTTCCGAGTATCAACGATGTAAGCTAAATATCCTCCACATCCTTTCCTTAACAATTTCTTGGCCTGCATCATCGTAACGCAACACGATTGCTTAAGCGATGAGCTACCATAAAACACTACCTTAGACTTACTCGGAGTCTGAAGGTTCACACATTTGTTCTGACAGTCAATTATCGCAGCATGGTTATACAACCAATCCATTCCCAGTATTACGTCAAATTCTCCCAGTCTAATAGGAATCAAGTCTACGCTCAGTTCATGTTTACTAATATTTGCGCGACAATTTCGATAAACGTATTCTACAGGGATCACTTCCTTATTAGCAACTTCTATGATCAAAGGATTTTCTAATAGTTCTCGAGGTGTACTAAGTCTACTAGCAAATTCTTCAGATACAAAAGAACAGGTGGCACCCGAATCAAATAATACATAAGCATTTATATCATTGATTGGGATTATACCTGACACCACATCCTTCGCAGCCACTGCGTCTTGGACGGTCATGTTAAAAGTTCTGGCGGTTGGGCGGTTGGATTGTGCCGGTCCACCGATCATCAGCTTGTTGCCTCCTTGCTGATTACTACCCCCGCCACTCCCCTTCTTTGGGCAGTCCTTAATTCGGTGCTCCGTCGAGCCACAAGCAAAGCATCCTTGTATCTTCTTCGGTTTCAAACAGTTAGGCGAGATGTGCCCTTCCTGTCCGCAGTTGTAGCAAGTGCCACGTCCCTTCCAGCACTCGCCCTGGTGATTCTTCCCACACTTCGGGCATCCTTCAGCCCTCTTCTTGAAACCTCCACGAAAATTCCCCGATTGATTATTATTGTTGTTTTTGTTGTTGTTGTTGTTCTCCCACTTTCTCTTTCCCAAGTTGCTTCCTCCGCTACTGCTTCCTCCCGTACGATTCTCTCCTCCAGTATTCTTTCCTTTCTTTTCTTTGTTATACAGACTTAAGGCCTCACTGCCACCTTCCGCAATGATTGCCTTCTCCAGTAATGTTGCAAAGGAATCAATTTGAAGAACTGATACCTTATTGAACAGCCACGGCTTCAACCCTTGTTCAAAGCGTCTAGCCTTCCTCTCTTCATCACCAACTTGGTGCTCCGCAAATCGCGCTAGTTCGTTAAACCTAGCCGCGTATTGCGCCACCGTCATCTCACCTTGTTTTAACTCTAGGAATTTCACCTCCATCCTATTCTTCATACTCTTTGGAAAGTAATTCTCGAAGAATAGTGTCTTAAACTTATCCCAAGCTATTATCCCTTCTCCAGCTCTTTGTTGATTAGCCTCCCACCAGTAGTTCGCTTCTCCCCTCATCATGTACGTGGCAAACACCGTCTTCTGATCTTCGCCTACGCTAGCTATAGTGAAAGCTTTTTCGATCTCTTTGATCCACGTTTGTGCGATGATTGGGTCGGTAGTTCCCTCGAACTCCGGGGGTCCTACACTCTTAAAGTCTTTAAAGGTTGTTACTGGCACAGTTTGAGGGTTCGGGCGAACGGGTTCATTGTTCCTTCCCCTTAAGGCTTCTCCTAACAAGTCTACCAGTTTCTGGATCGGGTCTACTTGTTCTCTCTCATTGTTAACAGATTCTTCGGGTGCTGTCAATCTACGTCTGGGCGGCATTATCTGCATCACAAGTTTTCATTTTATTATTATTCAAGTATATTACTTAAGTATTTCTTTTAATACTAAAAGAATAAATTTATAACACGTTTCTAAAATCAACTCCATTTATATTCATATGCCATTTCATTTCATTACATGATTTCCCCAGCATACTGCTATAAATGTTATCACATATATCCCCTAATATCACAAAAGACGGGGAATATACCAACCTACTACCATACTACCCCTCTAACAAAAGCTAACTCGGGGTTTACATCATCATCCCACATCTTACACAAAAGATCGGGATTACAACATAGTATATACAATACATAAAGACACAACTAGTACTACCACTAGACTGACTAAGGAAATCTCATCCCATCATCCCGCGCTCCACTGCGCTCTTGTACTCCAACTGTGCTATATACGCAACCAGCTCTCGGCTCAAGGTATGTAGAGTCTGTCCCTGTTCTGCCGGGTAGTGGTACACACCATCAATCACCCTTTCAAAAGCTGAACGGAACACATACCCCATCTTGTTCATCTTTCTCTTCTTGCACCTGACCTCGTCCTCAAGGTCGTCGGCTCTCTCTTTGGACGCTTCCCACTTCTCCTCGAAGTGTAACCTATCCATCACCTCCAACTCTAGCTGAGTACGGAGTGCCTCTTTCTCAGTCTTCTCACTCAGCTCCCTCTGCTCAACCTCTTCTAGCTTCTCTGCCAAATCTACATTCCTAGCCACTGACCTGTGAAATAGAGTCCCCATCTGGATCCCTGCCTCCCTACGGTAGGCAATCTCCACCTCTAACTCTTGCATAGCCAGCTTCCTCTGGTGGTCCTCGTCCCTCAGCTTCTGGAACTCAGACTCTCTCTCGTGGGCCTCTGCCTCCAGCTCCTGAACTCTACAGTCTAACTCTAGAATACGCTCCTCGTACTCGCCTAACATCTGTTCCTCTATAGTAGCCTCATCAGAGTCCTCTACTGGCTCATCCTCCATCGGCTCCTCCTCTGGATCAGTCTCTATCTCAATCTCGATCTCATCCTCGTCATCAAACTCGGATGGTGCAACTGCCTGCACTGGTGTAGCCTCTAGAGGTGCCTCGTATACTACGTGTATATCCCTGGGCTCCTCCTCTACAACTCTACTAGGTACCCCTGTGTCTGTCATCCTACACTCACAAACACAAGACAAGAAATAGCATCTCCATTAGAATGTTAAACAAAATATAAGTTCATTGTATAGAATGAAGTTACATTTCATAACAGACTAAGTCTCTCAAGGAAAACCCTACATGAGTTTTATCTCCTTCCTAACTTCTAAGTTCGCCTAAGTTATAGTCTAAGGACACTCGTTCCTAAGGTTTATAACTACAGCTCTGATACCAACCTGTGACGCCCCCAAATTCCAGGACCGCCTCTTGGTCTCTCGAATTCGGTTCATCACGTGCTCATGGTAATACATCACAATATTAATAATTAAATATCATACGATCACAGCGGAAAATCTATTTTAGAATAATTTACAATGATTTATTATAATTATTCCCCCAAGTCTCGCAACCTATAGTACTTAATAGATTACCTAATAATATCAGTTAACGACTTATTACATAATCTAACTTAAGCTTAAACATAATCAAATCCAGTCTTACTACACCATCTTCATACAATATGAATATATTTAAAACATAACAGACATAAGCTAGTTGGTAGCTTTGCCCTTGCCCTTATCAACGCCCGAAGGTTCACCATGCTCTGCCTTAACTGAAATGTTTTAAGGAAAGCAAGAATGAGCACAAATTGCCCAGCAAGTAATATACAATAAGGGTGAGTAATAAGATTCTCAATTCTCGAAAGGGTATAACAAGATTTGATAGTTCAAGAATAACAAGAATATCAATAGTTCTCAATATCAGTCGCTAAGGACAGGATAATATCAATATGATTCAATAATAAGTCAATTCAAGATTTCAAATAATTGAATACTGAGTAGTCACTACGGACTATGAACTTCTACTAGAATTGACAGTAATAAACTGAAAATCCAACAAAAACAGGTACAACAGGTGATCAGCCTAAAGTACCCTTGTTATGCATAACAATCAACCATACTCAAGTGTGCACGTCGGTTCTCCGACAATTATATATTCCCTTCAAAGAAGGTTGTTCTTCTCAGTCAAATACAAGATCCCGCACCAATCAATTAGTTTGGGTCGCTTTTCAATAATATAAGTCTAGCCGAATCAAATGGCATAGACACTTTCACAATATTCAAGAACAATACTAAGTTCAACATGAATAATAGCTTTAATGAAATAAGAGTTCAAGTATGCTAATTCGATTCAACCGATTAAATAGGAAACTAGTTCGCAATACACAAGATAGGATACTTGCATAGTAAAAGAGTATAAGTTAGGAAACCTTCACAATCATAGATTTCCTTGCATAAAGTAAATGCGTCGGTTAGGATACTTGCACTTTAAAAGAGTGTAAGTAAGAGAACTTGCCTTTAGCGTAGTTTATCCACGAAAAGCAAATCAACACTTTCGAATTCCTATCGTAATACAGTTACGTATATATATGATATTCATTAGTCATATAATTTAACTTCACATTTTCTCTTTGAATATACGATCAACACATAAGCTAAGTTTTACCTAGCTACACAGTTATATAGAATATAATTTCTATCCTTAACGTTCTTTCTTTAGAGTTTAAACGCATTCTCATATAATATAAGATCTCAACAATTAGCAAACATGCTTGCATATTATTAATATCTCATAAGACCACAATCAATACTAAATATATTTCATTTTAGCAAGTTACGGCATCTCCTTAAGTTAACCGTCAAAATCGGGTTCAAGTAACATCATATAATATCACGTAGCATGTATTCATATTTAAAGGATACTTTACATGCTTGTATAACTTTTCCAAATCCAATCGTACATGGTATAGGTTCTTAAGTTAATACTTAAAGCCATTCAAGGACACGAACTCATATGGTCTAACATGGTCTCTTTTAAACACATAAGATATTCATATAACTTGTATTAGTCATGCTCATGAGTACTCGTATTGCATATATGTAGCTAGCATTGTTATTATCTTGAAAACATGCTTTGTTCATGCTAAACTTTAATCATGGCAACTAATCATGGTATATATACATGCATGACACATGAATGAGTCTAAGAGTACTATCACATGTGTTCATAAATGTCAAATTCTAATTCTCGTCATAACATACCAACGTTCACGTTTAAAGCTTATACTTTGTTAGTATAGTTCATTAATAAGGTCTATCATGTTCATGCTTCCTTATGAAACCCATATACACAAGTTAACATGCTTTTCATGTATTTCAAGGCCCTATAAACATGCTCGAAAAGTCAGAATGTATACATGGTTTTTACATGTCAATATCAACCTTCAAAACTTGTATTTTTGTTAGAAAGGTGCACTAGTTGGGTTCACATGTCCATATTATATCACGGAACCTATATACATAAGTTAGAATGCATTTCATGTGTTTCTAGGTCATACTAACATGTCTCGAAAGTCAGAATATTAACATGCTTCATATATGTTAACGTCGTTCATGAAACTTTAAGTTCGTTTTCAAACTATATGTCGTTTGGTTAACCATGCATGCTAATATACTAAAACATGCTCACATTGCCTCATTAGGTTTATATATAAGTATTAATCATGCTTTCATGCTTGTTTAAACAAAAATCAAACAATTAGTTCATAACAGTTTTGTTGCAGAATACAAAAAAACTGAACACAGAGGCTGGCGCTGCGGCGCGGCACAGCAGCTCACTACTGGCGCTGCGGCGCGAGTGGCGCTGCGTGCGGCGCTGCGGCGCGGGCTGCGGCGCGAGTGGCGCTGCGGCGCGGGCTGCGGCGCTGCGGCGTCGAGGCAGTTTCTGCAGTTCAGACTGCAGCGAAATCCGACCAAAAACCTCCCATTTCATCGATTTCAACATACCCAAATGCTATTAGACTTGTTTAACTTACTAACACGTACATATATGCTTATATAATAGTCAATAGCAATTATCAATTCCCAATTTCATGAACACCAACTAATTTCACGATATTTGATGTTTTTACAGAAATCTCAGAAATGGAAACACCAAAAATGAAATTGAAGAGCAATGAAGCATATATAGTAATTCTAATCACATATATAAGTCCTTCAAACAACTAATTATTATTCTCAATTCACAAAACCATAACTTCCAACTGAAATCAAGAATTCACGAATAGAAATTTTGACAGAAAATGACAATGAAGATACGAAGAGGATTTATACCTCTGTAAATGATTTAAGCTTGCTGCTATCTCAATAACACTGATATATATATATATATGCTCTCTAGTCTCTCTTAGCCAAAATGCTCAGCAAAAGAAATGTGAAGGAGATGAGGCTATATTTATAGAACTCCCATTATACAGACAAAGCAATTGTATCCCATATCAAACTAACGGATTATAGGAATGCATGAAGGTTATCAAAGGGTAGGTAATTAGTGGTTGGATTCATCATGAATCCCACTCCCTCCACAATCATGAGCTATGAAATGCTAGTTGCTGAGTTTGGGGAGAAGAAGAAGGAATAGGCCTTAGCTGTATGTCAAGCACGTGAAGAGCAAATGGGACACTTAAAATGAGACAATTGATTTAACTCCTCAGCATTTGCAAATACTACACTTGTATATACACACCATATACATATGTTATATATATATGTACTCTTAGGTTATAATTTAAATCACAATGTACTTCACATAATGTAATAAGTGTAATTTACACACATATAATCCAGGTACGTTTATCTTACTGATATAATACCATCGGATACTACCACATTACATTATATCATATATTATTAAATTGTATTACTCAACAATTATTTATAATAGATCCATGATACATTATTTTAATGTATATCCACACATCATTTGTCACCTACACATATCATAACATATAGTTACTATACATTTAATTCGCATGCTTGCACATATAATTTCTCATCTTATAATTTGAATATTAATTAATAATATACACATATCCTACATCCATCAATATAATTGTTAACCTCCATAACAATTTAATTAACCCTTATATGATTAATTATCACTTTGATATAAATCTTATTGTATTTATAAACACGTTGCTCATTATTATTAAGTTTCTTGCAATAATAATAATCACATATTGTTAATCGATCCTCATTAGTATTTTATAACAGTTAATTAATATTCTTCGATTAACAATTAATATAGATTAATTGTTCGCTTAAATTAATATAATCATTCTTATATTACGCCACTGTGCCACACAAGGCAATCAACGAGTTTATCACAAACTCCACCAATTTCTCAATTATTATAATTATTCAATTATATATAATTGAATTAATTCATCTCATAACACAAAATCATTTATATTCAAATAAATTCTCATTTCCATTAATATATTTATTTAATAATATATGGAAATTCTCGGGTATTACACCCTCTTTCCCTTCATGCCTACCCCCAGGTGATTCTTCCTGTAGGTTGGACAAGCCTCCACCCTCTTCTTTTGATTTTCTTGCTTGTTCCCGGTAGACGCACTGTCATTCCACCTCCTTTTCTGACTGTTGCCACCACCACTATTGCTTCCACTAGCTTTGTTATTTTCACCTTCATTCTTCTTCTTCTTCTTTAGTTCTTGATTGTACCTGGTCAGAGCATCGCTTCCACCTTCTGTGATAATTTCCTTCTCCAACACTCCCGCAAAAGTGTTCAATTGGAACATTGACACCTTGTTGTACAACCAGGGCTCAACCCCTGTTCAAACCTCCTTGCCTTTCTCTCATCTGTATTCACCTGATAAGTTGCAAACCTAGCCAACACGTTAAACTTTGCAGCGTAATCCGGCACAGACATGTTACCTTGCTTTAGTTCTAGAAATTGAACCTCCATCTGGTTCTGAGAGCTCGTTGGGAAGTACATCTCAAAGAAAATCTCCTTGAACCTATCTTAGGTGATCACGCCTTGTCCTCCTCTAACTTTGTTCGCCTGCCACCAGTAGCTGGCTTCTGACTTTAGCATAAATGTTGCGAAGGCAGTCTTCTGGTCGTCGTTAACCCTCGCAACATCAAATACCTCCTCCATTTCTATTACCCAAGTCTGAGCTTCGATTGGGTTCATGGATCCCTTAAACTCTAGTGGTCCTACCACCTTGAAATCCTTAAATGATGTGGTTTATGGAGTATGCGGCTGGTTTGCAAGTGCTCCAGTTAAGAGATTGACCAACTGCTAGAGAGGATTAGCGTTGGCATCGGCGTTGTTGTTATTGTTATTGGTCGACCCTTCCTGAGCTGGTTAACAAGTTGGGCGTCTTCTTGGAGGCATCTTTCTGTTTAAGATATATGTTTATTAGATCGTTACTCAATTTCTTAAATATTTAAGACTTAACTTAAACATTTGAAGATTATCACTGAACACATATCATCTCAAATAAACTCTGATATTTTATTCATTCAAAAGTTTTAAACATAAACAAGATAGCATCACTGCTATTTACATCAACTATACCGAGATAAAGAATCTTCAGGATTTAAACCATCATATTCCATTGTTTATAACTACAGTGGAATTTATATTATTATCTACCATAGAATATTCACATAACTTATACTGTTCCTATCACGGCCTACTAAGACGTCAAACAGCTTCTCTGTGCTCTTCTTCCATGATACGGAACATCGTCCTATGATCCAGCATGTACCAAGGTAAGTCCTCGAACTATACTGGATAGTAGACAACTCGATCTTGGGCCCTATCAATTGTTGTCCGAAATGTGTAGTCTGTCTCCTCAATCTTAGCCTTCTTTTCCCTATCATTGTCTTCAGCAAGATCTGCACGTCGAGAATGTGACACCCCCAAATCCGGGTACTTCGTTTCCACATGATTTGGTGTTCACTTTCTAATTAAAACATACACCTACCCAGTAATAAAGAATTTCAAACTAATTACAACCTTCATAAAACCTTAACAAAAATCTCCCTCTAGAAAGAATGACAACTTGTTCAATAAAATCCCAGGGTTATCTAAACCTTAACATCATTCAGATAACGTAAATGCGGAAACATAAACATAACCAACTAAGTCTTATTACAAAAGCAACTTGACATAACAAGCCTTCATTTATTCATCTTTCCTTTTCCTTTACTTGTTGATGGTATGTCAACATTCTTGGTCTCAACTTCAAGTGGTGGTAAAGCAGGCAAGAGTGAGCAAACAAAAGCTCACTTGAAAAATACAACAGTGATATGACATAAGTGAATCTTTTCAAAAGAGTTTGAATAACTTTACTTTCATCAATATAAAGAATTGAATTATAATTCTTTCATCAATATATAGAATTCGAATATGGAATCATCTGAGGGTCATAAGACCTTGAACCATTGTCCTAGGTTATAAATATTTCTATTTAAACCTTTAACAGTCAATAAGACTATAGACATTAACTCGTACTCAGGGGGATCAACCCTTTGTACCATGAATTGTGCACAACCATCTTAACGCATTCGCATAAAATATCCCCTAATTAATAGGGTTGTTCCTTCTCAGAAATTAAATACAAGTCCGCACCAAAGATAGTTTGGTTTGGATAGATAAGGGAACTTTAAAGTTCAACTATCATCAACTAGGAGTAGTTGAATTGACTTTCAGTTCTTTATAGTTCAATAATATAAGAATCATGAACCAATTGCAAAATATGACAATAAACTTCATAATAGATAGGCATGCTTTTAGAAATAACTTAAAGCATTCGATAGACTAAGTAGATCTTACTTGAACAACTAAGTCAAGATCATATTACTAAAATAACGCTTTAATACTTACGCTTTATGAGTGTGGTATAACTTGTACCACATATAACAAGTTAAGGAACGTGAATGAACTTTCATGATTTCTTGAGCAAGGGTTAGGAAACTTGCACAATGAAAATATACAATGAATAAGCTTGTATAGAATTCAAGAGTAGCTTAAAGAACTTGCACAATATAAATAACAAGTTTAGAAACTTGCTTAACATAAAAGAATAAGGGTAAGAGAACTTGCCTTAAGCGCAAGCTACACTTTAACAATTATAACCACTTCACAAACACCCTACACATTTATATTACATTCAAACCATCTATTAGTATCCAACTACAATATTTAAACCATCGAACTTCATATCTAAGTCCAACTCACAATATAATTTACCACATTGGTTGCTAATTAGTCAAGTACGTGAGTCTATACTCACGGCAAACATTCATAAGCCTATAACTCAGTGAATCGTGTTGTGTGCCTCGTGAAAGCAACACACACACACACATGTAACACATTCATAATATATTTCAATCTAACTTAAACACATCAAAAACATGTTATCTTATTACACCTTTCACTTTCCAAGTCTTAGAAACAAGTTAGCTTAACAAACGGGGCATAAAAACTCAAAAACAAAACTCAAAATTTTCTGGGCAGCAACATCACCCGCTGGGGCGGGTCCCCATAGGGCAATACACCCGCTGGGGCGGGTGCTCCCCCTGCTGCACCACTTGGTTCGTGAACTGGTGGAGAATTAAGCCAATTTGGCTCATTCCTTCACACCGAATTCGATTTTTTTCCAACATGATAAACATAAAACTTGATACTAACAATATTTTAAACTTATTAACATGCTCATAACATATATAATCCATAAAAAACATAATCCAAAACAAGATTTCATGATTTTCAAAGAAAACACAATTTTAAGCGTTCTTGACGAAAATTGCTACTACGAATTCGTTTTTCATCCAATTCAAGTGATTCCAATTGTAATCACTCATATTCTTAACATATTAACTTAATACCTGATCAATGTTAACAATGACTCAAAATCAACATCAATTTGATAGTTTTAAAAGCCGTTTTTCAGAAATAACTTCACCGAAAATCACTATGAACACACTTCCTATTGTTTATCAAAAATTCATTGATTGAATTGCTAGAACAACCATATAACTCATATATAATCATGTTATATCACATATTACACATAATTCATGCTCACATCAATAATTTAAAGAAATTTTCAACATAAATTCATAATCTAACACTATGAACATGAATTTCATAGTATTCATCATATACTTATGAATTGAAATTCTTAAACAACTATGAAACCCTCATGTAAACATATATATATATATATATATACATACATATCTCATTCACATATCAAAATAAATAGCTTTCACAAAGAGACTTTCACATAAAGTTCTAAAACCATGAAAACATAAAAGAATATGCTTTGAAAACTTGTTTTTACAACAATTGTATTTTGAAAACCCTTTCATGGCATACAATTACATATGAAAACATATGAACACCATATATACATATAATTTCATGATTGTAAAAACCTAATTTGATAAAAAAGAATTACAACACATAAGAATTGAGTACAAGGCTTAGGGTATAACCTTACTAGTTTTACTTAAAGAGAAGAGATGATGAAGATGATGATCCTCTTATGCCTTCTCAAGCCTTTCTTCCTCTTCTCTCTTCTTCTTCTCTGACAATTCTCTCTAACCCTCTTCTTCTTTCTTTCTTTGTTTTGTAAAACTAACGTAACTTTTAACTTAACATATATTATACAATATACAATATACATATAATAGATATGTAACTTATATATAATAAATATAATACTTATAACCATATTAATTCTTATTAATAACATAGGTTATAAAATTTGAAAAGTCCAAGGCCATGTTTGGCAACCTCTTAGAAAAATAGGTTTTTAGTGCTAAGGTCTTGTTTGGGTAAAATAAGATTAAACAAGTACAAGGGCATTGTTTGGTAAAACACTTTAAAATCCTTTTCTAGTATTTTAATAACTCTTTAAATCCATAGATTAAATATTACACTTATTTAATTAAATTACAACACTCTAATTCAATTAAATAAACTAACATTCACATAATACCAAATTGTCACACAATTGAATTTCCTTTATTAAACATAATTCATCTAACAAATTATTATCACTTAGCACATAACATTAACTCTAATTAAATTATTCCCAATTAAATTAAAATGATGCTACACCATTGCTAACATATCAATTTAATTAATCATATAGCACTTAATTAAATTGTCCACAACAATCACACAATTTATTTATTTATCATCACAAATAAATTCCATAAAATATTTATTTAATTCAATAAATATTTATAATAAACATATAAAATTCTCAATCGTTACAGTCTTCCCTCCTTAAAAGGATTCTGTCCCCAGAATCACAACATAAAAAAATCTCATAAAAATTCTCACCTCATAAAAATTAAAATTCTCATCTGTTACAGAGAAGCCTTCATCCAAGCGTCCTTTGCTCTAGCACGCTTCGCTGACTCCTCTCGCAAGTCACTCTTCAATTTTTTTATCTCAGCTGACATCTCTTCATTTTGGTTCTCTGCATGAACTAACTTCCTTTCCACGTCTCCAAGATGTCCATCAAGATTTTCAATCTCGTCATCCTTCTGTTCTATAGTAGCCCGTTGTACAACTGTCTACTCTATCAATTCTCGAACATTATCATGTAATTCTATGTTATGGTCGTACATCTCATCATGCATCTCGGCACTGATAGAGTTTGGTGGAAACTCATCAGGGTCCTCATCCTCCTCCTCAGCCTCAACCTCTACCTCTATCTCTTCAGAGTCCTCCTCTGAATGAAACATAGGCTCATGCTCCTGACCCACAACAGTGATCAACGTAGATGGCTCTCTCAAAACCAACTGCTCCCAGACGGTATGAATGTCTCGGGGCTCCTCCTCTCTAGCTATTCGGGGCTCAACCTCCCTAGGCTGATTGTATCCTTCAGCATTCGACATCCTAATAATCAAAATTTTAGGTTTTTAGTTACTACGTGATGCTAATCGATACTAGCGAGTACACAAGTATATCACATAATCATATAGCACACAAAGTCTTTTATTATCTTCAATGAATTCCTTAATTCATTTCTTAGAACTCGATAAGTGTTTATCACCACTATGTTTTCGATCTCTAAAAAGGCTACTACCCTAAGGTTTTCCCCCACCTAAAGTTCATAACCTACAGCTTTGATACCAACTTGTGACACCCCCAAATCTGGGTACTTTAATTTCTTAGGATTTGGTGTTCACTGTCCAATAATAACACATCTATCTACCCATAATAAATAAAACTCATAATTAAAAATAGAATCCTCCCCTTAAGGGGTTACAACATCATAAATAATCAATTCTAGGTCAACTAACCTTAAAACACCAAGTGCGAAAATAACATAAACAATCAAGTCTTAACATAACATCATAAGTTTAAACATTAACATTCACAAATAATAATAACAAGTCTTCATCACTTGTTCATCTTTCTATTGCCTTTACTAGTAGAAGGCTCATCAGTTCTTTCAACTTTAACCGCAATATTATTATGCAAGAGTGAGCAACAATTGCCCACAAGTATAACAGTATAATAATAATAATAACATGCGAGAATTCAATGAAATCTGAATAATAGAAAGCTCGGCTTTTGAATTAAGATTAGGAAATAAGAATCAAAAGTCACAAGACCAAGAATTATGTCCCATGTTATCAAGTATTTCTACTTTAAACCTTTAACAGTCGTAAGACTATATGGACCTTACTTCTCGTACTTAGGGGGATCAACCCTTAGTACCATGTATGTGCACAACATCTCAATGCTGACGCGTAAATAATCCCCTATAAAGGGTTATTCATCTCAGTTTAACATCAGAGTCCACACCAAAGGAAGATTGGTTTGGATAAGTCTTAATAATAATTCTAAAATTTAGAACACTCATCAACTATGGATTAGTCGAATCAAGAAAGGTTCGCTAGTCATTCAAGGTTAAATAATATAATCGATACTTAACTCAAATAATGAATCTCAAAGGTATACAATTGAATAAGCATTATATAACCGAAGTATTGTTTTAAAAAGAATTAGAACATCTCATTTGGAATCATGAATCATGAACTTGAATAAACAAGAGTAAGAACTTGCTTAATATAAGAATAGGATTTATAAACTTACGTAATGTAAAAGTAAGGTTTAGAAACTTGCGTAATCATAATTGAGATAGGGTAAAAATAACTTGCCTCATGCGTAAGCTACAATTTATAATTCACGTTCTCCACTTAATCCTACATATCATTTCAAGTCACAATACTAATTAATTACAACATAACTAGCATCTCGGGTATGCTATCTTAACTCTGAATCCGATTATATTAATTGGACCTACAAATGTTAACTCTTAATCACATTATTAGACTTCATGAACAACGAATTTAAAACACGTATTCAACTTATTAATTAATCACGTAAAACATCATTGACATGTTAATAATCTGTTTTAACATCTCAATAAATGATTAACACGTTTTCATGTTAATTACATTAGGTTTTAAATTCCATTTCTGAAATTGAATACTTAAATAAAATTGTCTGGGCAATTCTGTTAACCGACGCTGCAAAACCTAGTTTGAACTAAGGACCGGCGCTGCGGCGCCGAGCCACGTCAGCAGTTCACTAGCCTAACGCTGCAGCGCTCGATTTCTTCACAAAACCGGTGCTGCAGCTCCGTAACACGTCAGCCGGCATTGAGGCTGGCGCTGCAGCGCTTTGTTCCTTCACAGAACCGGCGGTGCGGCGCCACGACATAGTGAGGCGCAGACAGAGCTGGCGAAGAACACATAAAAGCCAATTTATGCCAAAATTATGCTCAAACAACAAATTTAATGCTACCCATAAGTTCTGAACTTAACTGAAACATTGTATAACATTCTTAGCATGATTTTAACAACTTCAATTACATAAACAACTAAATTGGAACACATAATTTTCATGTTTTTGCTATTTTTCCAAGTTTCGTCAATTTTCATGAAATCACACATTACAGATTTGTTATAACACTAAATCAGTCCGTTTAAGTTTCGTTCTCTTCATTTTTACATGTATAAACATATTCAATCTTTAATTTACAGTTTAATATACAATTGAAGCATGAATTTTTGTACATATAAGCAATATTCAAACATATTTCTCTATAAACTACAAAATTCCAATTTAAACATAATTTCACAAATTTAATTACTCTAAATCACATATAAATCGTATATAATTGGATTATGCATGCTAATAAACATCTAACACCAAGTTCTTAACAATTAAATCATGTAATTCAATTAACAGAGAACTCAAATTGACTTTCATGGAGAAAACTTAATAACGTAAAATTTAAAACTTGATATTAAGAATTTACCTTTGATAAGTTGTTTAGATTACTCAAAGATGATAAAAAGTTTTCTTTGATTCTCTAGACCTTCTTCTTCAAATCTCAATTCTCTCAAACTCTCTCTTTTTCTCTCTGAGTTTCTAACTTGTATGAACTATTATTGAATGAATACTGATATAACTTCTACGTATAAAATAATCGGTGCAATATGGGTAGCGGTTAAGCACATCAGGCCTTAACTTCTTCCATGTTCTTAAGACCATGTTTGGTTTGCATGTAAAAGTTTCTTTTCCCATTTATTTTAATTAACTTATTTATTATATATTTTATTTGTCACACTTTAATTAATAAAATAATATCATTTAAATTCAATTAAATAAAAACCAATATTACACATTAAATCAAATCATCACATAATTAAAATTCTTATTTATTAATTATGACAAATCATTAAATCTCTAATTAATTATTAAATTAATTAGAATAACATTATAATTAATGACAACTCATTTAATTTAATAATCTCAATTAAATTCACACTTTGAATTATAAAATTATTCCACATTAATTTAATCAATTTAGCACATTTAATTAAATTAATCTACCACAATTCCATCAAATATTTATTTAACTCAATAAATAAATCAACAAAAATATTTATTTAATTCAATAAATACTTAAAATAAATTATAAAAATCTTGTTCGTTACATCTTTCCCCCTTAAAAGGATTTTTTCCTCACAATCACGATTCAATTAATTCACCCCGTCACATTCTTCCCCATTACAAATATTCTATCCCCAGAATCGCTACACATAATTTAAGAAAATAAATGAGGGTAAGTTTTCATCATATGTTCTTCGAGTTCCCACGTAGCTTCTTCAGCGTTGTGGTTCCTCCAAATTACCTTCACAGAAGGTATCACTTTATTTCTGAGAAAATGCTCTTTCATGTCAACAATCTGAACAGGAACTTCTTCATAAGATAAATCTTTCTCAAATTGTAAGGGTTCATATTCTATAACATGTTTGTAATCGGGTTTATACGGTCATAACACTGAAACATGAAAAATATTATGGATATATTCTAATGTCGGAGGTAAGGCTACCTCATACGCAACTTCACCAATTTTTTGCAACACTTCAAAGGGTCCAATGAACCTCAGGCTCAATTTTCCCTTCTTGCAAAATCTGATCTTTCCCTTCCAGGGAGACAGTTTCAAAAAACGTAGTTGCCAAATTCAAATTCTCGATTCTTGAGTTGTGGATCGGCGTATATCTTCTTCCTATCTTGAGCAGATACTAATCTTTTCCTGATCACCTTGACGATCTCGATAGTCTGTTGTACCAATTCTGGTCCTAGCAATCGATGTTCGCCAACTTTATCCCAGCATAATAGAGTTCTGCACTTTCTTCCGTATAACGCTTCGTAAGGCGGCATGCCAATACTTGCGTGGTAGTTGTTGTTGTAAGCGAATTCCACTAACTGTTGGTGATCATCCCAATTTCCTTTGAAATCCATGATGCATGCTCTTAACATATCTTCCAATGTCTGGATCTTTCTTTCACTCTGTCCGTCTGAGGATGATATGTCGTACTCATTCTTAATTGCGTTCTCATGTATTCCTGTAGTCGCTTCTAGAAGTTTGATGTCAAACGCGGATCTCTATCTGATACAATAGACACTGGGACACCATACCTTGAAATAATTTCCTTCACATACAGCTTTGCCAACTGATCTAGGGTGAATCTGATCTTGATCGGTAAGAAGTGCACTGATTTCATCAATCGGTCCATGATAACCCATACTGCATCGAAACGTTTCTGAGTCGTCGATAGACCTACTACAAAATCCATTGTGATATGTTCCCATTTCCATTCTAGGATTTCTAATGGTTGTAACAACCCACTAGGCCTCTAATGTTCTGCTTTAACTTTCTGACATGTCAGGCACTTGTCCACACAATCAGTAACGTCCCGTTTCATATTCAGCCACCAAAAATATTATCGGAGATCCTGGTACATCTTCGTACTCCCCAGGTGAATCGAATAGCTTGAACTATGAGCCTCGTTCAAAATTTCCTCCTTAATCTCTGGCACTGGCGGAACCCAAATTCTTCCCTCGAATCTTAGCAGTCCTTCGTTGTTCACTTTGAATTTCACTTCATCCCGTTCAGATATTCTTTTCCTGATCTTCTCATATTCCTTATCTTTAAGTTGTGCTTCCTTAACCTTATCCACCAAAGTTGTACCAGTTCCTAGTTGGAACAATTTTTCGTCAGACTCCTTAGGATATTTCACCTCCAACTCCAGTTTCGCCATCGCTGAAATTAGCTCCTCTTAGACGGTCAACAACATCAATTTCTCTCGACCCTTTTTGCTTAAGGCGCCGGCAACCACATTCGCTTTACCCGGATGGTATAAGATCTCACAGTCATAGTCCTTTATCAATTCCAACCATCTCCTCTGGCGCATGTTCAAATCCTTTTGTGTAAATATATTTCACACTTCTCTCCATAAAGATAGTGCCTCCATATCTTCAGAGAAAACACTACCACAACCAACTCCAAATCATAGGTCAAATACCCATTCTCATAATCATTCAGTTGACGTGATGGATACGCAATGACCTTGCCGTTTTGCATAAGCATACAGCCTAGTCCTTTATGCAACGCATCACTATACACCACGAAATTTCATGTGCTATCTGGAAGAGATAACACAGGTGCCGTACTCAACCTCTTCTTCAGCTCTTGGAAGCTTTCCTCACACTTCTCCGTCTAAACGATTTTTACCTATTTCCTAGTCAAATTCGTCAACGGGGTCGTGATTTTGGAAAAGTTCTAGATAAATCTTCTTCTGTAATATCTTGCTAATCCTAGAAAACTATGTACCTCTGACGGTGTCTTCTGTTGATCCCAGTTCATCACAGCTTCAACCATTGCAGGATTTACTGAAATTCTGTCCTTGTCGATCACATGTCTAAGAAATTGCACCCGCTCTATCCAGAATTCGTATTTCAAAAACTTGGCATACAACTTCTCTCTTCTCAATGCCTCTAATGTCACCTTCAGATGTTCTACATGCTCCTCTTTAGTTTTTGAATACACCATAATGTCATCGATAGACACCACCACGAATTTATCCAAATATGGTTTGAACACCCTGTTCATTATGTCCATAAATATTGCAGGAGCATTCCTTAGACCAAATGACATTACCAAAAACTCGTAGTGGCCATATCGAGTCCTGAACGCTTTCTTCGGAACATCTTCTTTCCTCACCTTCAACTGATGGTAACCACTTCTCAAGTCTATCTTCGAGAAATACATAGCTCCCTTCAACTGGTCAAACAAATCGTCGATCTTTGGCAACGGATACTTATTCTTAATCGTATCCTTGTTCAACTCCCTGTAGTCAATACACAGCCGCATCGATCTGTCCTTCTTAACGAACAACACTGGCGCTCCCCACGGCGATACGCTTAGCTGAATATACTTCTTATTCAATAGCTCTTGCAATTATACCATTAATTCATTAATCTCCATTAGAGCCATACAGTACGGGGCCTTCGATATTGGGGCAGTTCCTGGTGCTAAATCGATCACGAATTCTACTTCCCTATATTGCGAAAGTCCTGGCAAATCATCTGAAAATAAGTCCACAAAGTCTCTCACCACAGGTATCTCCTCTAACTTCGGACTCTCTTTTCTACTATCGACTATGTAGGCTAAATACCCTATACAACCTTATCTCAACAACTTCTTGGCCTGCATCATCGTAAGATAACTCTCTTGTCTAGGCAACTTGCTGCCATAAAATACAACCTTTAACAGGGTCATAAGGTTAATACACTTCTTTTGGCAATTTATTATCGCCCCATAATTGAATAACCAATCCATCTCCAAAATAATGTTGAATTCCCCAAGTATAATTCTGGATTAGATCTATGACCATCACGTTTTCCTTAATATCCACCTACAATTCTTATGTACAAACATAACAGGAATCATTTCCCTATTCGCAATTTCTATATTCATAGGGTAATCTAATTCGTCCTTAGGAAATTCAAGATTCTTAGCAAAGTCATCGGATATAAATGAGCAAGTAGCACCCGAATCAAATAACACGTAAGCATTTATATTATTGATCGAAATGATACCTGACACCACATCACGTGACTAGACAACATCTTGCACGGTCATATTGAAAGTCCTGGTGATAGGTCGATTGGTTGGCGTCGATCCAGTGATGGTTAGAGTGTTGCCACCACTGGTTCCTCCACTTCCACCTGCTCTTGCTCCTCCTGCTACCTTCTTGGGATAATCCCTTGCCAGATGGTCCTTTGACCCACAATCAAGCAAGCGCCCTTCTTAGGATTAGGGTAATTTAGTGCTATGTGGCCTTCTTGACCATAATTGTAGCAGACCCTCTTTCCCTTCATGCATACCCCCAGGTGATTCTTCTCGTAGGTAGGACAAGCCTCCACCCTCTTCTTTTGATTTTCTTGCTTGTTCCCGGTAGACGCACTGTCATTCCACCTCCTTTTCTGACTGTTGCCACCACCACTATTGCTTCCACTAGCTTTGTTAATTTCACCTTCATTCTTTTTCTTCTTCTTTAGTTCTTGATTGTACCTGGTCAGAGCATCGCTTCCACCTTCTGTGATAATTTCCTTCTCCAACACTCCCGCAAAAGTGTTCAATTGGAACATTGACACCTTGTTGTACAACCAGGGCTCAACCCCTGTTCAAACCTCCTTGCCTTTCTCTCATCTGTATTCACCTGATAAGTTGCAAACCTAGCCAACACGTTAAACTTTGCAGCGTAATCCAGCACAGACATGTTACCTTGCTTTAGTTCTAGAAATTGAACCTCCATCTGGTTCTGAGAGCTCGTTGGGAAGTACATCTCAAAGAACATCTCCTTGAACCTATCTTAGGTGATCACGCCTTGTCCTCCTCTAACTTTGTTCGCCTGCCACCAGTAGCTGGATTCTGACTTTAGCATAAATTTTGCGAAGGTAGTCTTCTGGTCGTCATTGACCCTCACAACATCAAATACCTTCTCCATTTCCATTACCCAAGTCTGAGCTTCGATTGGGTTCATGGATCCCTTAAACTCTAGTGGTCCTACCACCTTGAAGTCCTTAAATGATGTGGTTTATGGAGTATGCGGCTGGTTTGCAAGTGCTCCAGTTAAGAGATTGACCAACTGCTGGAGAGGATTAGCGTTGGCATCGGCGTTGTTGTTATTGTTATTGGTCGACCCTTCCTGAGCTGGTTAACAAGTTGGGCGTCTTCTTGGAGGCATCTTTCTGTTTAAGATATACGTTTATTAGATCGTTACTCAATTTCTTAAATATTTAAGACTTAACTTAAACATTTGAAGATTATCACTGAACACATATCATCTCAAATAAACTTTGATATTTTATTCATTCAAAAGTTTTAAACATAAATAAGATAGCATCACTGCTATTTACATTAACTATCCCGAGATAAAGAATCTTCAGGATTTAAACCATCATATTCCATTGTTTATAACCATAGTGGAATTTATATTATTATCTACCATAGAATATTCACATAACTTATATTGTTCCTATCACGGCCTACTAAGACGTCGAACAGCTTCTCTACGCTCTTCTTCCATGATACGGAATATCGTCCTACGATCCAGCATTTACCAAGGTAAGTCCTCGAACTGTACTGGATAGTAGACAACTCGATCTTGGGCCCTATCAATCGCTGTTTGAAATGTGTAGTCTGTCTCCTCAATCTTAGCCTTCTTTTCCCGATCGTTGGCTTCAGCAAGATCTGCACGTCGAGAAGCCTTCATCCAAGCGTCCTTTGCTCTAGCACGCTTCGATGACTCCTCTCGCAAGTCACTCTTCAGTTTTTCTATCTCAGCTGACATCTCTTCATTTTGGCTCTCTGCATGAACCAACTTCCTTTCCACGTCTCCAAGATGTCCATCAAGATTTTCAATCTCGTCATCCTTCTGTTCTATAGTAGCCCGTTGTACAACTGTCTACTCTATCAATTCTCGAACATTATTATGTAACTCTATGTTATGATCGTACATCTCATCATACATCTCGGCACTGATAGAGTTTGGTGGAAACTCATCAGGGTCCTCATCCTCCTCCTCAGCCTCAACCTCTACCTCTATCTCTTTAGTGTCCTCCTCTGAATCAAACACAGGCTCATGCTCCTGACCCACAACAGTGATCAACGTAGATGGCTCTCTCAGAACCAACTGCTCCCAGACGGTATGAATGTCTCGGGGCTCCTCCTCTCTCGCTACTCGTGGCTCAACCTCCCTAGGCTGATTGTATCCTTCAGCATTCGACATCCTAACAATCAAAATTTTAGGTTTTTAGTTACTACGTGATGCTAATCGATACTAGCGAGTACATAAGTATATCACATAATCACATAGCACATAAAGTCTTTTATTATCTTCAATGAATTCCTTAATTCATTTCTTAGAACTCGATAAGTGTTTATCACCACTATGTTTTCGATCTCTAAAAAGGCTACTACCCTAAGGTTTTTCCCCACCTAAGGTTTATAACCTACAGGTTTGATACCAACTTGTGACACCCCCAAATCTGGGTACTTCAATTTCACAGGATTTGGTGTTCACTGTCCAATAATAACACATCTATCTACCCATAATAAATAAAACTCATAATTAAAAATAGAATCCTCCCCTTAAGGGGTTATAACATCATAAATAATCAATTCTAGGTCAACTAACCTTAATACACCAAGTGCGAAAATAACAGAAACAATCAAGTCTTAACATAACATCATAAGTCTAAACATTAACATTCACAAATAATAATAACAAGTCTTCATCACTTGTTCATCTTTCTATTGCCTTTACTAGTAGAAGGCTCATCAGTTCTTTCAACTTTAACCGCAATGTTATTATGCAAGAGTGAGCAACAATTGCCCACAAGTATAACAGTATAATAATAATAATAACATGCGAGAATTCAATGAAATCTGAATAATAGAAAGCTCGGCTTTTGAATTAAGATTAGGAAATAAGAATCAAAAGTCACAAGACCAAGAATTATGTCCCATGTTATCAAGTATTTCTACTTTAAACCTTTAACAGTCGTAAGACTATATGGACCTTACTTCTCGTACTTAGGGGGATCAACCCTTAGTACCATGTATGTGCACAACATCTCAATGCTGACGCGTAAATAATCCCCTATAAAGGGTTATTCATCTCAGTTTCACATCAGAGTCCACACCAAAGGAAGATTGGTTTGGATAAGTCTTAATAATAGTTCTAAAATTTAGAACACTCATCAACTATGGATTAGTCTAATCAAGAAGAGTTCGCTAGTCATTCAAGGTTAAATAATATAATCGATACTTAACTCAAATAATGAATCTCAAAGGTATACAATTGAATAAGCATTATATAACCGAAGTATTGTTTTAAAAAGAATTAGAACATCTCATTTGGAATCATGAATCATGAACTTGAATAAATAAGAGTAAGAACTTGCTTGATATAAGAATAAGATTTCTAAACTTGCGTAATGTAAAAGTAAGGTTTAGAAACTTGCGTAATCATAATTGAGATAGGGTAAAAATAACTTGCCTCATGCGTAAGCTACAATTTATAATTCACGTTCTCCACTTAATCCTACATATCATTTCAAGTCACAATACTAATTAATTACAACATAACTAGCATCTCGGGTATGCTATCTTAACTCTGAATCCGATTATATTAATTGGACCCACAAATGTTAACTCTTAATCACATTATTAGACTTCATGAACAACGAATTTAAAACACGTATTCAACTTATCAATTAATCACGTTAAACATCATTGACATGTTAATAATCTGTTTTAACATCTCAATAAATGATTAACACGTTTTCATGTTAATTACATTAGGTTTTAAATTCAATTTTTGAACTTGAATACTTAAATAAAATTGTCTGGGCAATTCTGTTAACCGGCGCTGCAACGCCCAGTTTGAACTAGGGACCGACGCTGCGGCGCCGAGCCACGTCAGCAGTTCACTAGCCTGACGCTGCAGCGCTCGATTTCTTCATTAAACCGGCGCTGCAGCGCCGTAACACGTCAACCGGCATTGAGGCTGGCGCTGCAGCGCTTTGTTCCTTCACAGAAACGGCGCTGCAGCGCCACGACATAGTGAGGCGCAGACATAACTGGCGAAGAACACATAAAGAGCTAATTTATGCCAAAATTATGCTCAAACAATAAATTTAATGCTACCCATAAGTTCTGAACTTAACTGAAACATTGTATAACATTCTTAGCATGATTTTAACAACTTCAATTACATAAACAACTAAATTGGAACACATAATTTTCATGTTTTTGCTATTTTTCCAAGTTTCGTCAATTTTCATGAAATCACACATTACAGATTTGTTATAACACTAAATCAGTCCGTTTAAGTTTCGTTCTCTTCGTTTTTACATGTATAAACATATTCAATCTTCAATTTACAATTTAATATACAATTGAAGCATGAATTTTTGTACATATAAGCCATATTGAAACATATTTCTCTGTAAACTATAAAACTTCAATTTAAACATAATTTCACAGATTTGATGTGACACCCCCAAATCCGGGTACTTCGTTTTCACATGATTTGGTGTTCACTTTCTAATATAACATACATCTACCCAATGAATAATGCAAAATAAACTACAACTTAAATTAAAATAAATAAATCTCCCTTACAACAAGGGTTACAACCTTCTCAAAACTCAATCTCAGGGTTACTCTAACCTTGACATAACAATAATGTGCAAAATAAAAACATGACATAAAAGTCTTATTACAATCATTTCAAAATAATTAAACAAGTCTTCACTTGCTTTGCTTTCCCTTGCCCTTACTTGTGGACGGAGCATCAGCATTATCAACCTTAACTGAAATTGTTATTTAATGTTTAATGCAAGAGTGAGCAAACCACAGCTCACTAGAGTTTAACAAGAATATATACATGAAAAGATATCTTTCGAAGAATCTGAATAATATGATTTGCTTCAACAATAAAGAATTGAATAATAGTTCTTTCATCGCAATTACACTTCAAAAATAGAATTTATCTGAGTGTCATAAGACCTTTGAACTCTTGTCCTAGGTTATAAATATTTTTATTTAAACCTTTAACAGTCAATAAGACTATGGACCTTAACTCGTACTTAGGAGGATTAGCCCTTTGTACCATGTATTGTGCACAAACATCTTAACACTATGCGTAGTAACCTCCCCTAGTAAATAGGGTTGTTCAACTCAGTAATTTGAATCCAAGTCCGCACCAAAGAAAGTTTGCTTTGGATAAGCTTACAAGGGTAATTTAGAATTCACGTTCATCAACTAAGGATTAGTTGAGTCGACTTTCAATAATTCATAAATAAAAGAATTATGAATTAAAATATGCTTTAAAAGTAAACTTAAAGTATTTAAAATAATAAACTGGATCTTACTTGAACAATAAGTCAAGATCTCTTCGGTTAAGTAAATAATTGTTCAATACAGAAATGAAAAGGACATTCTCAACAATGAATATATGAACTCAAAGAAACTTGCGTAGAAATAGCGAGTTTAGGGTTTAGAAGACTTGCCTTAAGCGCAAGCTGCTTAACTCAACCACGTCCTTAAACACTTCCTATACACATACATATTTAATCACAATAACCTAAATTAGTTAACACGTAACTAATTCACATAAATGGTTAACCCTTATGGTTAACTCACTCTAATTAAATAAATAAATAATAATTAATCATCACATAGGCATGCACAAATAATTAAATCAGTTACGTATTTAACTAAATTATAATCAAACAATTATAATTTAAACACTTAATCAAATTATAATTACTTAAATTATAATTACTTTTAAATTATAAACAAATTATAATTTATAATCAATTAAACTATATCATGCATTATAATTACACAATTTATAATTAATCATGCAATTATCAATTTATAATCCATAATTAAACATGCATTTATTAAATTATAATTACATAAATTATCATCAAATTGATTAAAATAAATCAACTAATATTCATTATAATTTAGATACAACCTTTACTCTGAATATATCTATTATAATCACATAACACATTAATCAATTCACAATAATCCACATAATACTTTAAGGTTTTCAAAATCTCTTTCTTTCCCAAATATGAAATTGTCCAATTCATGTTGATGATATGGAGTTGCAACTAGATACATAAATATTAACATTGCAGCAACTCACTAAGGCTAAAAACCAAACTGCAAAAAATGAGTCAAGTTCACTGCCTCTGCACAGCCAGTGGCGCAGCTGCGCAGCCAGCTGCCTTAAAATCGGCGCAGCTGCGCTGCTCCTGGCCTTGCTGCCGGCGCAGCTGCACAGCAGCTCGGCCAGACGCAGACAGCCACGGCTCTCTGCTTTACCAGATAACCCATACAAGCCAAAAATACAGTAACATAGACACTGTAAATCATATATACGCTGTAATCCATATATCTATCATGCTTTCAAAACATATACTCATTTAAACAACGAGAATCAATAGTTTTAAAAATCCAATTTGGCTATTTTCATGAAAACTCATATTTTTCCATAAAATAATCTACTGTAATAGAATTCCTCAAGTAATTCAACTTATAACACATGAAATCTCTTCATAATTGAATATAACATCATAACCAATTCTAATTAGACATACTAACATATACAAATTCCAAAATTTTCCATTCTAAAACCAATCAATATACATAAAACAATATGAACAAAACTTTTTCCATGAAACTTGTTTTAACAGTAATTTAATTCCAGAAAATCCTCTTATGTCATACAATTACCACAATCAACACATGGATATAATACATACATATAAAATTCATGATTTCACAACTTCCATGAAAACTCAACTTTTGACAGAGAATAAAATACATGAAACATATGAATTGAGTTCTATAATTGTAAGAGTAAAATTATAGATTATAACCTTTTTGCTAATCGTTAGTGAAGAAGTTGATGATGCTCAAGCTCTGCCTTTTCTTCTTCTTCTATCTTCTCTAACTCTTCCTCTGTTCTTTCTTTTCTCTCTCACACTGATATTCTTTCTAACGTAGTTTAGACTAACGTATAATATAATACGTAATAATAGATATAGGCTTAATTATATAGTATAACTGACAAATTTATTAAGTATAATGTTAGTTACAAATTTCAAAAAGCCACAATGCCTTGTTTGGCAAAACAAGGTTATTTTCAAAAATAAATTATTAATGCTAAGGCCATGTTTGGTAAACAGTTTATTTAAATAGCTTTTTGATAGTTAGGGCCCCGTTTGGTAGAAATAGGTTTAAAACAATTATAAGGGCCTTGTTTGGTTAAAAATCATTTAAAAAAATCCTTTTCTTTATTTTAACAAATTATTTAACACATACTTTAATGTCACACTTTAATTAATTTAATATTAATCAACTAATTTAATCAATTAAAATCTAACATCAATTAATCACATAAAATTATTTGTCACATAA
Source organism: Panax stipuleanatus (assembly GCA_020205555.1). Lineage (NCBI taxonomy): Eukaryota > Viridiplantae > Streptophyta > Magnoliopsida > Apiales > Araliaceae > Panax > Panax stipuleanatus. The sequence goes on from CM035124.1 coordinate 50,303,463, forward strand.
TTATAATTACTCGCTACTTATAATCCATGTAACACTTCATCACATATCTCATCTAATTTAATTATCTTAATTAAATTAGAACTATAATATAAAATTAATATACATTAATTAAATAAATATTACACATTCATTTAATTAATATATAACACTTAATTAAATCACTCCATAAATCACATAATTTATTTATTTAACTCAATAAATAAATCACATAAAATATTTATTTACCTCAATAAATATTTAAAATTAAATATAAAATCTCAATCATTACAATCTTCCCTCCTTAAAAGGATTATGTCCCCAGAATCACACATAAAAATTTTGATTCTTCCCTCCTTAAAAGGATTCTGTCCCCAGAATCAGTATATAAGGGGTTACACACAACTAAGCAAATAAATGCAGATAAGATTTTATCATAACATCTTCGAGTTCTCACGTGGCTTCTTCAGCACTGTGGTTCCTCCAGATTACCTTAACAGAAGGTATCACTTTATTCCTATGTACTTGTTCTTTTCTATCAACTATTTGAACAGACACTTCTTCATACGTTAAGTCTTTATCAAATAGCAAAGGTTCATATTCTATTACATGTTTATAATCGTGCATAAAAGGTCTTAGAACAGAAATATAGAAGACATTATGTATATTCTTGAGTTTCGGAGGTAATGCAATCTCGTAAGCAACCTCGCCCACCTTTCGTAGTACCTCAAAAGGTCCAATAAATTTGGGACTCAACTTTTCCTTCTTACCAAATCGAATCTTCCCCTTCCAGGGAGATACTTTCAGGAACACGAAACTTCCTGGTAAGAATTCTCGGTTCTGTCGATGTAAATCGGCATACTTCTTCTTTCTGTCTTGAGCAGCAACTAATCCCGTTCTGATCAGCTTTACAATTTCGGCGGTTTGTTGTACCAATTCTGGTCCCAACAATTGATGTTCACCGACTTCATCCCAGCACAAAGGAGTTCTGCATTTTCTGCCGTATAATGCTTCGTAAGGCGGCATGCCTATACTCGCATGGTAACTATTGTTGTAGGCGAACTCCACCAACGGTAGATGATCCTCCCAGATTCCTTTGAAGTCCATCACACAAGCTCTCAGCATATCCTCAAGCGTCTGAATCGTTCTCTCGCTCTGTCCATCAGTCTAAGGATACGCTGTACTCATTCGCAATTGTGTTCCCATACATTCTTGCAAACGCTTCCAAAAATTCGACGTAAAATGTGGATCTCTATTGGACACAATCGACATCGGAACACCATGTCGAGAAATAATTTCCTTGACGTATAGCTTCGCTAGCTTATCCAGGTTGTACTTAACCCTAATCGGCAGAAAGTGGGCTGACTTCGTCAGTCGATCCACTATAACCTATATCGCATCAAATCCCTTCTGAGTCGTTGGAAGACCCACCACGAAATCCATCGTGATGTGCTCCCACTTCCACTCTGGAATTTCTAACTGTTGCAGCAGTCCACTTGGTCTCTGGTGTTCTGCTTTAACTTTCTGGCACGTTAAGCATTTCGCAACGCATTCAGCAACATCCTTCTTTATATTCGGCCACCAAAAATGATGCCTGAGATCCTGGTACATCTTTGTACTCCTGGGATGAATAGAATATCTAGAATTATGAGCTTCGTTCAGAATTTCATCTTTGACCTCTGGTACTGACGGTACCCAGATTCTACCTTCAAATCGTAACAGATCTTCATTATTGATCTTGAACTTGAACTCTTCGCCATCGATTATCCTCTTCCAAATCTTCTTACATTCTTCATCGTGAAGTTCTGCTTCTTTCACCTTGTCTACTAGAGTAGAACCAGTGGTTACTTGAAATAACATCTCATCCGATTCCTTCGAAAACTTCACTTCCAACTCCAATCTAGCCATCTGTTCTATTAACCGATCTGATCAGTTAACATGTTCAGCTTCTCCCGACCTTTCCTGCTCAAAGTGTCGGCGACAACGTTAGCTTTACCCGGATGGTAAAGTATCTCGCAATCGTAGTCTTTAATTAGTTCCAACCATCTTCTTTGGCGCATGTTCAAATCCTTCTGGGTAAATATATACTTCAGACTCTTGTGATCTGTGTATATTTCACACTTCTCTCTATATAAGTAGTTCCTCCAAATCTTTAGGGCAAACACTACTGCCGCCAATTCTAGATCATGGGTCGGATACCCCTTCTCATAATCTTTCAGCTGACGTGACGCATAGGCAATGACTTTGCCGCTCTGCATCAACACACAGCCTAATTCTTATGTGAGGCATCACTATATACCACAAAATTTCCCGAACTATCCGGTAAAGACAATACAGGCGCAGTACTCAGTCTCTTCTTCAGCTCTTGAAAACTTTCCTCACACTTCTCCGTCCAAACAAACTTAACTGTTTTACGAGTTAAATTCGTCAATGGAGTTGCGATTCTAGAAAAGTCTTGGATAAATCTTCGATAATAACCAGCCAATCCCAAGAAACTCCTCACTTCAGACGGCGTCTTCGGCTGTTCCCAACTCATTACGGCCTCAACCTTCGACGGGTCCACCGAAATACCATCCTTGTCGATCACGTGGCCAAGGAATTGCACACGTTCCAACTAGAATTCACATTTCAAGAATTTAGCGTAAAGTTTCTCTCATCTCAGGGCTTCTAAGGTTAGTCGTAAATGTTCAGCATGCTCCTCCTCGGTCTTAGAATAAACCAGGATGTCATCTATGAACACTACCACGAACTTGTCCAGAAATGGCTTGAACACCTTGTTCATTAAGTCTATAAATGCAGCTGGGGCATTCGTGAGACCAAATGACATTACCAAGAACTCGTAATGACCATATCGAGTCCTAAAAGCCGTTTTTGGTATATCTTCCTTCCTCACCTTCAATTGATGATACCCGCTTCTCAAATCAATTTTTGAGAAGTACTTCACACCCTTCAGTTGATCAAACAAGTCATCGATCCTAGGTAAAGGATACCTATTCTTGATCGTAACTTTATTCAACTCCCTATAATCAATGCAGAGACGAATCAATCCATCCTTCTTCTTCACGAATAAAATAGGCGCTCCCCAAGGCGAAACGCTTGGTTGAATATACTTCTTGTCCAGTAATTCTTGTAGTTGAACCATCAGTTCCTTCATCTCGACTGGAGCCATTCGGTACAGAGCCTTTGAAATTGGAGCAGTTCCCGGCGCTAAATCGATCACGAACTCTGTCTCCCTATCTGGCGGAAGTCCTGGCAATTCGCTCAAAAAAACGTCTACAAACTCCTTAACTACCGATATTTCCTCCACCTTCGAACTTTCCTTACGCGTATCTACTCTGTAGGCTAGATATCCTACACAGCCTTGCGTCAGAAGTTTCTTGGCTTGCATAACTATCAGACAACTCGCTTGTCTAGGCGATTTGCTACCATAGAACACCAACTTCGACGGAGTCGTAAGGTTCACCGACTTCTTCTGACAGTCGATTACAGCCCCATGGTTGAACAACCAATCCATACCCAGTATAACGTCGAATTCCCCAAGTTTAATCGGAATCAAATCTACTCTAAGTTCTTGACCCTTAATGTCCAATCTATAGTTCTTATAAACGCTCCTAACAGGAATAACCTCCCTATTCGTAATCTCTATGTTCAAAGGGTAAACTAACTCCTCTACAGGTAAGTCTAAGGTTTTAGCAAAATCATCAGATATGAATGAACAAGTAGCACCCGAATCAAATAATACATATGCATTTATACTATTGACCGAAATAATACCTGACACCACGTCTTTTGATTGCACAGCATCCTGCACCGTTATATTGAATATCCATGTAGTGGGTCGAACAGTTTGCAATGGTGCAGCAATGGTCACGGAACTGCCGTTTCCATTTCCTCCGCTCCCTGTTGACCCTACCGTCAGCTTCTTCGGGCAGTTGCTAGCCATGTGATCTTTGGATCCACATGTAAAGCAAGCTCCCTTCTTCGGGTTTGGGCAATTAGGTGCAATGTGGCCTTCTTGACCACAGTTAAAGCACACCCGCTTCCCCTTCATGCACACGCCAGTGTGATTCATACCGCATGTAGCACATGCTTCAAACTTCCTCTTCTGCTGGCTTCCTTGCTGACTCCCAGCAGAGATGTTGTCATTCCATTTCCTCTTCTGGTTCACAACGCTGTTATCCCCAGTCTTGGTTTCTACCTCATTCTTCTTCTTCTTATCTTGGTTGAACTTCGTTACCGCTTCGCTTCCTCCCTCAGCAAGTATGGCTTTCTCCAGCACCACTGCAAAGGTATTCAGCTGGAACATGGAAACTTTGCTGTAGAGCCAGGGCTTCAGTCCCCGCTCAAACGTTCTCACATTTCCTAGCGTCAGGTCTGACCTGGTAAGTAGCGAACCTGGCCAATTCGTTAAACTTAGCAGCATACTCGGACACCGTCATTCCTCCCTGCTTAAGCTCTAGGAACTGGACCTCCATCTGGTCCTGCGAACTCGCTGGAAAGTACATCTCGTAGAACATTTCCTTGAAACATTCCCACGTGATGACTCCCTCTCCCTCTCGGATCTTGTTAGCCTGCCACCAAAAGCTAGCATCCGACTTCAACATAAAAACCGCGAACGCTGTCTTCTAGTCTTCCCCTACCCTAGCCACATCAAATACCTTCTCTATTTCCATAACCCATGTCTGAGCTTCGATAGGGTTAGTCGATCCTTTGAACTCAGGCGGTCCTACTGCCTTGAATTCCTTGAACGTTGTTCCCTGCACTTGCGGCTGATTTGCAAGAGCTCCGGTCAACAGGTTCACCAACTGCTGAACCGAGTTTGGATTCGTCCCATCGTTATTGTTGTTGTTCGTCGAACCCTCGGGGTTTTGATGTGTTATTCTTCTTCTAGGAGGCATTTTCTGTTAAGAAAATATTATTATTAGACCCTTTATTCAACTATTAAGTATTCAAGTTCATACTTAAACATTTTAAACAATTCAGTTCACACAGAACACATAGCACGTCAATAAACTTCTTTTATTCATTAGTCGTAGTTTAAAAAACACCAATCAGATAGCATTTCTGCCATTTCTATCATCCTTCCTGAACTGGAAAAGTTACAGGATTACATTATTAACTCATCCCATTCTTATCTCAAATTATGGGATTTACTTTATTTACTACAAAAAGAAACACATAAACCAAACTCTACTACTGCTACTAATGCTACTGCTGCTACTACTACTGCTACTGCTGCTACTACTGCTACTGCCTAGGCATATTAATACGTCGCACAGCTTTTCTGCATTCCTCTTCCATTACCCAAAACGTCGTTCTTTGGTCCACCACATACCATGCTAAACCTTGGAACTGAGCTGGGTAGTAGAAAATACGGTCCTAAGCTCTCTCTATTGCTGTATGAAAAGCATATTCCGTTTCCCTCAGCTTGGCCCTATTGGCTTTAGCTTTATCTTCAGCTCGATCAGCTCGTTGATTAGCCCTAAAACTTGAGTCTTCAGCTCTAGCACGCTTCCTCGACTCCTCCTAGATGTCTTGCTTCAGTTTTGCTAGTTCAAATCGAGCAGCATCTCTATCAACCTCCATATGTATCAGGTTCCACTGTGCATCTCCTAGGTCACTTGCCATTTCCTCTATCGTCTCGTCTCGCTGCTGGATAGTCTCCTCGAGATCACCTACTCGTCCATGAAGATCTACATTGCTATCGTAGACTGCCTCGTACATCTCAGCACTAGTAGAGTGAGGTGGGAATTCCTCTTCGGGATCCTCTTCCTCCTCTTCCTCCTCTTCAGACTCGTCCTCGTCCTCATCCTCTGGAATAGGTGTCAGCTCACGCTCCCGACCAGCTACGGTGATCACTGGAGATGGCTCTCTCCTAACCAGCTGCTCCCAGACAACATGTATGTCATGGGGCTCCTCTTCTCTAGGCACCTGAGGTACATCCTCTCTAGCCTGACTAGGCTTTCCAACGTTCGACATCCTGACAAAAGAATTTTAAAGATCATTATTACGTGATATCGAATCGTCACTCTTCGAATACTATAATGTAAACACATAGCACATAAGGTAGTTTATTATCTTTACCTATCACATCTATCTTTTCGATCTTACCTATAAGGCTACTACCTAAGGTTTTTCCCACCTAAGGTTTTATAACCTATAGCTTTGATACCAACCTGTGACACCCCCAAATCCGGGTACTTCGTTTCCACATGATTTGGTGTTCACTTTCTAATATAACTTACATCTACACACTGAATAATGCAAAATAAACTACAACTTAAATTAAAATAAATAAATCTCCCTTACAACAAGGGTTACAACCTTCTCAAAACTCAATCCTAGGGTTACTTAACCTTGACATAATAATAAAGTGCAGAATAAAAACATGACATAAAAGTCTTATTACAATCATTTCAAAATAATTAAACAAGTCTTCACTTGCTTTGCTTTTCCTTGCCCTTACTTGTGGACGGAGCATCAGCGTTATCAACCTTAACTGAAATTGTTATTTAATGCAAGAGTGAGCAAACCACAGCTCACTAAAGTTTAACAAGAATATATACATGAAAGGATATCTTTCGAAGAATCTGAGTAATATGATTTGCTTCAACAATAAAGAATTGAATAATAGTTCTTTCATCGCAATTACTCTTCAAAAATAGAATTTATCTGAGTGTCATAAGACCTTTGAACTCTTGTCCTAGGTTATAAATATTTTTATTTAAACCTTTAACAGTCAATAAGACTATGGACCTTAACTCGTACTTAGGGGGATCAGCCCTTTGTACCATGTATTGTGCACAAACATCTTAACGCTATGCATAGTAACCTCCCCTAGTAAATAGGGTTGTTCAACTCAGTAACTTGAATCCAAGTCCGCACCAAAGAAAGTTTAGTTTGGATAAGCTTACAAGGGTAGTTTAGAATTCACGTTCATCAACTAAGGATTAGTTGAATCGACTTTCAATAATTCATAAATAAAATAATTATGAATTAACATATGCTTTAGAAGTAACTTAAAGCATTTAAAATAATAAATTGGGATCTACTTGAACAATAAGTCAAGATCTCTTCGTTAAGTAAATAATTGTCCAGTACATAAATGAAAAGGACATTCTCAACAATGAATATATGAACTCAAAGAAACTGCGTAGAAATAGCGAGTTTAGGGTTTAGAAGACTTGCCTTATAGCGCAAGCTACTTAACTCAACCACGTCCTTAAACACTTCCTATATACATACTATTTAATCACAATACCTAAATTAGTTAACACGTAACTAATTCACATAAATGGTTAACCCTTATGGTTAACTCACTCTAATTAATAAATAAAATAATAATTAATCATCACATAGGCATGCTCACATAATTAAAATCAGTTATGTAATTTAACTAAATTATAATCAAAAAATTATAATTTAAACACTTAATCAAATTATAATTACTTAAATTATAAGTACCTTTAAATTATAAACAAATTATAATTTATAATCAATTAAACTATATCATGCCTTATAATTACACAATTTATAATTATCATGCATTATCAATTTATAATCCATAATTAAACATGAATTTATTAAATTATAATTACATAAATTATCATCAAATTGATTAAAATAAATCAACTTAATATTCATTATAATTTAGATACAAACCTTTACTCTGAATATACTATTATAATCACATAACACAATAATCAATCACAATAATCCAATAATACTTTAAGGTTTTCAAAAATCTCTTTCTTTCCCAAATATGAAATTGTCCCAATTCATGTGATGATATGGAGTTGCAACTAGATACATAAATATTAACATTTCAGCAACTCACTAAGGCTAAAAAACCAAACTGCACAAAATGAGTCAAGTTCACCTGCCTCTGCACAGACCAGTGGCGTAGCTGCGCAGCCAGCTGCCTTAAAACCGGCGCAGCTACGCAGGTAAAGTCTCTGGTAAAAGCAAGTGGCGCCGACTGCGCTGCTCGGACCTTGCTTGCCCCCGAGCGCAGCTGCGCAGCAGCTCGGCCAGACGCAGACAGCCACGGCTCTCTGCTTTACCAGACAACCCATACAGCCAAAAATACAGTAACATAGACACTGTAAATCATATATACGCTGTAATTGTGACACCCCCCGAATCCGGGTCCTCTAACCCCGGTCCGGTCGCCACGAAACAATACTAACATCCACCTTTAAGTAATATACGATAACTAAAATGCAGATATAATATGCGTACGTCGTTCATTCAAAAGGTGTTACTAGTCCCAAGATTCGATAACCTTAAATAAAATCTTACAAACATACCCTAGAATAAACATAGGGGTTCATATTACATTAACAGTAATTAAACAAATCATAAAGACAAAGTCTGCTCCTTGCAAACCATCCTAAATCTTTCCTTTACCCTTGTCCTTCCTTGAAGGCTCGACTGTAATATAAGTCATGATATAGCAAGAATGAGCAACAAGTTTGCTCAGCAAGTTTAAATACAACAATAAAGGATATATCATGATGAATGGAAACATATCTGACAATAATTTTAACAAAATGAATATCTTAAAGATCCAACAATATGAATATTAGAACGATTCAATAATATGAATATCTGAACGATTCAACAATATGAATATTAGACGATTCAATAATATGAATATCTGATAGATTCAACGATATGAACATCTAAACAACAATCAAACAATAGTGAATATTAAAAGCAAAGATAATTATTGCCTTTAGAATGACTAATAGTCGAGTAGACTCTGAACTATAACTTTCCAATGGTTCAATAGCTATTATTGACCCTTTTTAGAATTACTGGCTTCTGGCTACAGAAAACTTAGTACCTCGAGGAGATCAGCCTCGGGAACAACATGAATAGGCATAACACTTAAATCTGCTTACTCGTATCAATATATATTAGATACCTGGGCACACATCCTACATATGAGGGGTGTTCTGTTCCGTCTAAGAATCCTTACCATCAATTGGTTTAGATAGCTTCAAAGAAAATTTCATACACTAGTCTGACCGAGCAAAGGTTCAGACTCTTACTGACACAGTTCAAGAAATTTAGAACCTTGAATAATGTACAAGTCCAAGACTGTACGAGCTCAAATGCACTAGGTGCGGACATCAATAATATCAATGTGGAATAATTGATAAGTAATTAAACCACTAAATAACATGCTTGGAAATAAGGTTCAAGCAATTAAGTAAACAACTTTCGATTCAACAATAACCTACTCAATACAATATGAGAAGGATAAAGAACTTGCACAAAGTGAAGTTTAGAATTTGCACAAGATGAATTTGTGTAAGTTCGGGGAACTTGCACAATACTCAACGTTGAAAGTTCGGGGAACTTGCACAATACTCAGCGTGTGAAGTTCAGGAAACTTGCACAATACTCAAAATGTGAAGTTCGGGGAACTTGCACGATAATAGATTCCTTGCATAAAATAAATGCATAGGCTTAGACACTTATAACATCAAAGAGAGAAATTCGGGGAATTTCACCATAATAGATCCCTTGCATAAAGTAAATGCATAGGTTAGGACATTTGCTGACAACGCTCTTTAAGTAAAGTAAACACAAAGATAAGATACTTGCACAATATACGAGTTTGTATAAGTTTAGAGAACTTGCATAATAAAGAAATGAAGTTCGGGAATTTGCAAAATAACCAAGGTGTGAAGTTCGGGGAACTTTCACAATACTAAAAATGTGAAGTTCGGGGAACTTTCACAATACTCAAAATGTGAAGTTCGGGGAACTTTCACAATACTCAATATGTGAAGTTCGGGGAACTTTCACAATACAATAATAACCTGCTCAAAATACAATATGAGAAGGATAGGAACTTGCACCATAAAGGTGAAGTTTAAAATCTCGCTTACTCGAGTAATTGAATAAAGTAGTTCAAAATTTAGAATACTTGCACAATAGGGTCCGGATACTTGTACAATAAATAAGTATAAGTCAAGACATTTGCTCAATAAAAGAGTAGTTCAGGTAAACAAAAATACCCTGCTCAATATAAAATTGAGTAAAGTTAGGGAAACTTGCATTCAATATCACAATTAAATGAAGTTAGGAGACTTGCACAAATAAGGAGTGTAAGTCAGGGAACTTGCCTGTTTGCTCAGCTACAAATAATTCTAGCTTTAATTTAAATGGCGTTGGAAAGACCTAATAATAACAAGTCGATCTCCCCAATTAGTATAAACTAATATAAGTTCTCACATACTAGAATCCAGTCGTTATATAAATCCATCACATAAGATCACGTTCAATATCAAATATACCATTTATAGCATCATAACATGTTAACTGTTAAAATCCGACTTAAGCAAATTGTTCGGGTCAGAAAGTGTCCCGGCGTAACTCTAGCATGCAACTATTGCCATTAAATCAATACGCATGCTTATCAAGTTATAATCTCCCATTCGAAACTAGCATGCTCGTCCTAATCCAATTCAAAGTCATGTTTCATGCCGGTAATTCACATACTTTAAACAATATAAATTCAAGCTTCTAAAGTCATGTTATCACATAACAAGGTTAAACAATACTTAATATGTATGCTCGAGTATACTACACACATATACTTTAATCATCATAACTCATGCCTTAGGAATCCACTTTCTATGAGTATGAATGCATAGTTAAAATCTGTGTTTAACCAAGTGCGGTTCATGTTAATATGTCTATAGGCATAATGTCATCCTAATAAACATGCTTGCATGATCATAATACAATTCACATGGTATTTGATGTTATTATTTATCAAATCTTAAGTTCTCCTTCAAAAGTATACTAAATCCACAAAGGTCATTTAGTACATGTAAAGCATCGCAACCTATCCTTCGTATGCAATTTAAACACATATCTAAACCTCGTAACGTTCCCTTATGGTAAGAATTTAAAAGATACTAGTCTTGGTCAAGTTCATGTTCAATGCTCACGTTTCGTTAGTAAGTTTTCCCTAATGAGGTCTAACATGACCGTGCACATTTTAAACATGTATATACCAATTAACATGCTCTTCATGCCTATCTAGGTCATACTAACATGCTTGCCAAATTAGAATGCATACACAATATCTATATGTTAAAGTTCACCTTTGAAACTTATATCTTTCGTTAGAATTGTTCAATAGTGGGGTTCACATGCTTATATTATATTATAAAACCCGTATACCTAGGTCAACATGTCTCCCATACAATTCTAAGTCATGCTATCATGCTTGCAAGGTCAGAATGTACATATGCTAAGTTTACGACAAAATCCACTTTAACTAGTCTAGGTTCATTTATAAAACTATAAAGCTTTCTTTCCATAACATGTACTACATGGTCAAAATTTTGTATGTAGACATCAAGGAACAAATATATATATATATATATATATATATATGAGTTAAACTAACTTGCATGCATGTCCAAATTAATACCAACTGTTATCACAGCAGCTTAACAAAGTAGAAAACAAAAACTAGATTGCAGGGCCTGCGCAGCTGCGCTGCTACCAGGCATATACCCGGCCAGCTGCGCTGGTTCCTGATCCAGCCAAGACTGAACTGCTTCGGCAGTTCATCAGCCTAACCCAAAATTTTTCCAACGAAAACACTTTAAGCATGAAATGATACCATTATAACTCCATATACCACTTAACAAACACAATTCAATTATCATCAATTCATGCTTAACTCGAAAATCAATCACTTAGAAATCTCAGACAGAAAATTTAAGAACATGGAAGCAATAGGAATTATACCTCTGTATTTGCTTTGCTGCTATACTAATTCACCCTCACTGATATCTCTAATGCATATATGTTCTCAAATTAACTAAGGCAAAATCTCAGCAATGAATTTGTGAAGAAGAGAAGAACTTTATATAGGAAATTCAATACACAGTTAATGCTTTTGTTCACCAATTCAAAACAAAGGATATCAAGATTACATAATGGATAAGAAGAAGTTGGTGATAGTTGGTAGATTCAATCATGAATCCCACATCTCTTACAATCATGAGCTAGCTTGTGAGGAAAATGAGAAGATATAATGTAGTGTAGTAGCCATGTGGGTTCACGTGTGAAGAATGAAGAGAATGGGCTCTCAATTTGGGACAACCAAATGAATCTCAGCAAATGGAAGCAACTTGGATGAGCAATATACTATACTAATGTATATATTTATATAGTATATACTTAAGCTACATGTATCCATTCCATATACATCTAAATGGGAGCTATAATGATATTTCTAATGAACAAATAATGATAAAATGCATCAAGTAAGTATATACATATAATCCATGTACATTATATAAACACCGAATATCAAGCAATTGGGTATTATTACTATCACCATGGTTATCATTATAATTATAATAACTTAATAAAATCATTATCAATAACAATAGTTAATTGATTATATAATATAATAGGGTATACATAGTAATGTCTGTCCATACCTATCATGTTACTTAAGGAA